>CM062831.1:843280-915778 GCA_031772345.1 Himalopsyche anomala | reverse complement strand
TTTAACTTTTCCGGTTCTAAGCTCAAGAAATGCGACCCCAATACCCTCATTTTCTTAAATATCTATTTTAATATGGGTGATACAATGTTTATAATTAAGGTATTCTTATATCATAGTTTTTTGGACCTTTTGTAGTTTATATAAATACGATAAGACAAGAGATAAGCGCCCGCTTATCAGCGATCGTTTGTAAGATAACTAGACTGAACGCCGCTAAGCAATGCTCGCCAGTATTGACATTTGCACTGAAACCACGTATATTTTACGCGCAACTTAAAATATGATTATTTATTAAAAAAACACGGATTTTTATAAAAAAAATGTATGAGGAATGATGCAGAGAGATATTTTAAAGCCCTTAGACTATTTATTTTTTTGAAATTCATAATAATAAGGCCAATAATGAGGAAACCACTGGGGTCCCTAAAAGCCCCCCATCGGCCGAGAAGTATTTTTTTAGTCTCCGAGCCGCGAGAGTTAATAAAACAATAAATTTGATAGCTTTGTTATTCCACTGATTGTGACACGTGTTTCACTTATTTGGAAAGCATCTTCAGAGAAACTATTGCAAGGTAATATAATTTAAAAAAACATTGATTCCAATTCTCATCGTATAAATTACAAAATCGAGGATAGGGTTTTTTTTCTTTCTAACGGACGCAGGGAATAATGAAGTTATAATTTTGCTTTTTTTTTAATTGAAAATAATATAATACAAAAAATATTTCTTCATTGCCCAAAATATGTTCATTTTCTTTGATTAATATTATCAAAGATGAAGGTTAAGATATATTTACCGAAACCCCTCAAAAACTTGTGTATTTTAATGTATAGTTCACAAGTTTGAAAAGGTTAGGTATCTAGCGGTGAGCTGCCAATACATTAACAAAAGACTCGCTTAATCTCTAAGCAGTTCTCGGTGTTCCGGGGAAGGAGTGAATTTTTTAACAGTCCTGTGCAATTATATGCAATATCTAAAATAAGCAATCGATTGTTACTTAATACACTTATAGTATGTAAAAATATGCTATTTATCGTAAACTAATCAATGAAAATGGTTAAAAATGTACTACTGTGTATACTAAAGTGGTCGTAGATAAACTATATGTTAGAAATTGCAGTTATGTACTAATTTGATCAGAGAATATTGTTTTCTCTTAAATTTAACAAGGGGCTCACACGATCCCCTCTGAGCCCCCTCCAACCCACCCCTGTAGGTATCTCACATTTAAGTCCAAGACAGAACACGATTCAAAATGAAAATCGTTATTGTAAATCAAGTTTGATGATGAAACAAGGAAATCAATTCTTCATAATACCTGATAACCCTGTCATAAGTTTGGACGATCAAGAGGGGAACTCGATTGAGCTGAGCTACGTGAAAGCACGAAACTGTGAGTGAGCCGTAATTGGACTGAGCTGTCTAATTAATTGCGACCACCCGGTAGAAAATTAACAAAATCTGGGCACCCGCTGTACGCTCATTATTTTATCCCGTTAACCCGATCTTACCTCCGACAACAGCGAAAAACGATTAACTTCATGTGATCATTTTGAGTAAATGAGATTTAGATATGGTGTTTATGATGTTTCACGTTTTTATTTTAAATGAGAATTACGAAATATTTGAGACGTCTGTATATAATAAAGTAATCAAAAACTATACAAATAAACATCTGTCGATTGAGTGGTATCATGCACCCCATGTCGATGCATTAATTAAACAAGTTTGAGTATAATATTACCAACAAAATTAAGTTGTCAGTTTTAAGTAGGTAGTGTTTAAATTCTACGCATGACTGAAGTAAATAAACTATTACCGCCCCTGTTATTATTACGGTCTTCGCTCCGTAGTCTTCTTCACCTCTCGATCGCTTCTCGGAGAACATCGTCTATAAAATATTGTTCCTATTTTTTTTTTGATTCCCCGAAAGTTCAATTATCTACATTAAACAGCAAAGAGTCGATATGTGTGTTGTATATAGCAGAAAACTTTTATTAACAAATTTTACAATACAATACCAGTTCGCAGTTTATATTGCTCAGACACTTATTTTAATAAAAACACAATATTCCTTTGTATTTCATTCCACTTTATTTAAAATGTCAGGACCGGTTTCGCTCATCGCGAGCATTGTCAACTGATAAGAAATATAATTTAACAATGCTATTTATACAAAAATGAAAAGTTATTAACAACAATTGGCATTGAAAAGAAAATACCAATTACATTAAAAGTGATTCTAAAATAACACAAAATTAAAATGTTTAACACATCTAACATATAATTAAAAAGTCATACCAGATTAATAAATTTAGAATGGCGATTGAAAGTAATTACAAACATAATAAAAATTTGGGAAATTTTTGATAAAGTGATAAAATGCCAATTGTTGTTTATAACTTTTCATTTTTGTATAAATACCATTGTTAAATTATATTTCTTATCAGTTGACAATGCTCGCGATGAGCGAAACCGGTCCTGACATATTAAATAAAGTGGAATGAAGTACAAAGGAATATTGTGTTTTTATTAATATAATGCCTTTCCACCAAGTATTGACAGTGAACACCCTAAAAGTGATTGCTCAGACACTTTTTAGTACTAAAATGTTTTTTTTCTGGTGATAATAATATTTATAAACATTTGTATAAAGTATGTTTCCTTTAAAATCTCAACTCATATATGTTTTGTTTCAATAAGTTCTATAATGATTCTACATTAAAAGCTCGCAATTTTCTTATCCATAAGAAAATAGATATAGCACCGCGCATCATAAGCGAACCATTCCGTGTCATTACATAGGATGTCCGTAATATTCACATTTTATACCACCCATACGATCCTTTAAGCCAGCGACACTCAACCTGCGGCCCATCCAGATTTTATGTGAGGCCCAAAACAATAATATCCTCCAGATGCTTTTTCAAATATCTGGCATTGTTTGCAAAAAAAATTGTAAACGAATATGTGAGTATTTGGATACATTTGTATTTTTTTGCACTTAAATTATTACTTTGAGGGTGTTCACTGTCAATACTTGGAATGGCATTATATTCAAAAAATAAATTATACATTTGTACTAATACCCACTTTTATTTATTAATATCAGTTCCGGTTTCGCCCATGACAATAATTTAGTGTTATTTATACAAATCTAAATTAAATAAAAAAATGTGTAATTGGCATTGAAAAAAACTTAAATTATTGTTATACTACTAAATTTTGTATAGTATGTTGTATATTTACGTTTTATTAATATGCTCCGACCCAATTAATGCACCAAAAACCGACATGCGGCCCTGACGAAAAATAAGAGTATCGCTGGTTTAAAAGGCATTAAGCAAGAGCTTAAAGGTACCACTAAATACCCAGGAATTTCCTAGTACCATAATTCTATCTTTACCCAATTCAAAAACGAGAGATTAAGCCAATGAATAAAAAACAGTTATGATAAAACAACAACTGATTAGAAGTCCGTATAATTAACTCTCGCGGCTCGGAGACTTGAAAAATACTTCTCTGCCGATGGGGGTCTTTTAGAGACCCCAGTGGTTTCCTTATTATTGGCCTTATTCTTATGAATTTCAAAAAAATAAATAGTCTAAGGGCTTTAAAATATCTCTCTGCATCATTCCTCATACATTTTTTTTATAAAAATCCGTGGTTTTTTAATGAATAATCATATTTTAAGTTGCGCGTAAAATATACGTCATTTCAGTGCAAATATTAATGTGCTACCGACGCGCTTTGCTTTGCGACGTTCAGCCTAGTTATCTTACGAACGATCGCTGATAAGCGGGCGCGTATCTCTTATCTTATCGTATTTATATAAACTACAAAAGGTCCAAAAAACTATGATATAAGAATACCTTAATTATAAACATTGTATCACCCATATTAAAATAGATATTTAAGAAAATGTGGGTATTGGGGTCGCATTTCTTGAGCTTAGAACCGGAAAAGTTAAGGTGACTAAGTTTTGAAAATGTCAAAGAAGGACACTTTATTGAATTAAAAAACTAGATCAATATAAGAAATGTAGGTAAAACTGAGGCAGCATACATTAGTTTTTGTCCCATAAAAATTCCAATTTCATGAATTAGTATCATAGGAATTCGCAGATTTGCCCAAATAACCAGCATGTGACTTTTTTTAAGCTCTTCCGGAGATTTCAAATCTTAACTCTCATGAATTAAAAGATGAAAATTTTCCTTAGAGGACGACACAGTTTTTGAGGAGGAAAAAGGTTCCAAAAGGAGGACAATCCTCCTCAAAGAAGGACGTCTGGTCAGCTTAGTATAATCCACATTGGAAGCAGACATGAAACAAGAAAAATGTTTATTTAACACATTATCAGAATCCATCATCCATCACTGACTATTTTCAGGGGTAAAATAAACTTCCGAGGCTGTCGGTTCTTCATATTATTTAAAAACATTATGTTCCGTAAAATGCGTTAAATTTTGTGCCATTACGATTGAGCCGCTCGCCAGGTGTGTATTCTCTGCATGCAATAGGTAAATAAATTGAAAACAAAATTGACGATGACGCGGCGTACAAATTGCATCCGACAATGTCGATTATTAAGTTTAACGGTTTCGATTCGTTATGTTATGATAATATTAAAAAATAAAAATAAAGGCTGAGGGCGTCGAATTGTTGCGGGTCGGTGAGCAATAATTTGTATTGGGGAGAGAACAGTTCGACCGTGAAGAATATTCCGTTTACAAATTATAATGTTTTTTACAATCTAAATGCAAATTCACTAAGTATGTACCCATTGATAATGATAAAAAATTAAATTCAGAGATGGTGAGTATATATAGTAGGGATCAATAAATGAAAAGGTAAGGTGTCAAACTAAATTAGTTGTCAAAGTAATGTTTTGAAAGTACTATTGATTATAAACAAGTTTAATAAAGAAATTAAGTAAATAATTTTTAAAAAATATACATATTATACAATAAAAAGTATTCTTCTAAAAGAAGAGGGCCGTTTCGCGAAATATTTTACATCAGTGATGAACAACCTGCGGGCCTACAGGGCCCCTAAACGTGGCACACAAGCTCATCACTTGATGACACGCACAAGAGAAAACGATCATTTAAAAATCACAATTTTATTCAGGTAGAGAAGTATGTACTATTACGTGCAGTGGCGGCTGGTCAATGTGGCATTATATCAATGCACCCCTTTTATATGCAGGGGCGGTTATATTTCATGAAATAATATTCAAACATAACATTTATACAATTCCTTCATTTTAAATTCTTCATGTATTTATTGTCTATATTTTATTATAGACATTTTTTAATATTTATTAGTGTTACTTAGATACAGGTAGAATATTTCCAATAATGAAAGTACAAGTTAATACGGTCGGAAATGATAATATCAACCCTTCATATATAAAAAGTCGAGATAGCTTTTGTGTGTAAAGGATAATCAGATAAAATTACTTTGATGCATAAGACATATTTTTACAAAAGCCATACCAGCTCCCAAAGTGTAGCGTGGACTATATTAGTGGAGTGTATCGCAACAAAGTTTTTCTACGAGGACTGCTTGTTACAAAGTTGCTCAGCCGTTTTTCTAAGATGGTAAAGATAGAAGGATATGACCAGAACAGTTAGCTAACAGATTGATAGAAAATTTAGATTGATTATAAAAATGACCGCACTGGAATTCAAGCCCGTGGGCAAGACACGTATTTCTTAAAATTGTGTTTTTTTGACACGTGGAACCTACCCTCATTTTTATAGTTGGATGATACATTTTTAAAACGTTTTTTTGCACAGCTGCTACGTATCATAAGTGTAAAAAACGGTAGTTCCTTGTTTAACGCCAGGCACTGAAAAATGGAACAGTCGTAGGTGCACCTCCTTGTCTAGATATAAAAATAACATTAAAAATTTCCCTTTTTTATGTGTTTTTGAACATTGTGTTCAAGGCGTTAGTTGCGCGATAATTATCACAACGTGACCATTCATTGTTCCCTCAAAACGGGACATCGACTTATTTTTAGTTGACAGTGAGCTTTCTTGAATACACATTATTCAAGAAAACGAATATTTCTTCATATTTTTTATTATTTATTAATGCAAATAACGAAAGATTCCAAGTGTTCTAGTGCACTTTTTGTGGTGTAATGTAGTTGGAAAAAAGGAAATGCTCATCAAATACTTCTGTATCTTGGTTATAATGAAGTTTTTTTTATTTATCGCGATTTTGAGTTGTTAACCTTATCAGTACCGCGATGTTTTAAGCTAAAAAAACGTTCACTCACATACCTACCGCATTTTTTGAATAATTTTTGAATAGTTTTAAAAAAATAGCCTGAATTTATGATTTTTTTTATTTTTTATTTATTGATTTGGCATTTACTTGGTAGAACTCCATTTGTATCTCTTCTTAGACAGTATATATAGCTGAGTAAATGTACGTTTAAAGCATAGTTCTGACGATGGCGTAAGCCGAAATAGCTATCAACCTTTAACTTTTTTTAAAAAACTGTAGAACTGAAATACCTTGATATTTTACCCTATTATTTGAATTTATGAATATTAAAAGTTTACTTATAAAATGATATATACATATAGTTTAATATTTTCAAGTTACATTCGTGGTCTTCAGTGGCCTTACGGTATTCACGCCGTTCGTATGTAGCGGCCACCAGTGGCCTTGCGGTACTGAAGCGGTTAATTAGGTTGCCGTACTTCAGAAAACGTTCCATTTCAAGCTCTGTTTGGGGACAACACGATAGACTAACTAAAAACGGGAAGTATGATCACATCACATATAATGTGACATATTATATGAAAAGGTATCACCGCCTGGCGTCAAACAAGGAATTACCAAAAAAAACTGGTATACATATGATCATATAATATGCTAATGAAGGATGGCAGAGAATACAATCGCAAAGCAGTGGTTGTGCATTTCGCGAGTAAGAAAGAGGCGCGCAGTCTGTGCCCTGCGACCTGCGACATGGTCTGCTGGGTCGCTCTGCTTTCGTTCTCACCCCAGCCGCAAACGGCGCTGCTGTCCTATCCTGTCACGCTCAATGCAAAAGCTAGCGCCACCAGCAGGTGTGACCAAAGATTTAATAAAAATGATATAATTATAATTTATATATTTTGCCTTCTATCAAATACAGACTATCAGTTAAAGCTTTACCGTTTAGAAAAATATATAAATTCATCACTTTGAGGTTGTTCACATCACTGCAAAAACTTGGTGGAAAGGCATAGTTGTTGCATCAATTGTTGCTTACACCTTTTCATTTCATTTTGTTTTTGTATAAATAGCACTGTTAAATTATATTTCTTATCAGTTCTCGCACAATGCTCGCCGTGAGCAAAACAGGTCCTGACCTTTTATAATAAAGTGGGAAATAAAGTACAAAGGAATATTGTGTTTTTATTAATATAAATTCATTATTGAAAAAATGTAAGCATCTTTATGGCCGGCCAACTTTACGGATAAATGTTTTTTCAAAATTCTGCACCTTCTGTGAAGTAAACTACGAACTATCTATTAAGTATACTATCGACGTCAATCTATGGTCAGACCACATTTTGGTCCCTTCAACGTTGATTTGCACACGTTTTCATAAGCACACACGATTACCTTCAATCAAATATAAAATTACATTCAATAACTTTGTTATTCCACTTGTAGTGCTGCAACTTCTGACACGTTTTGCGCCTCATTGAGAAGTACATATCATTAGACTATCGCACAGGGGTGGGCTAGGAGGGGCTCGCGAGATACCCTTGCTAATTTTACTAGAGCCGGCGAGCCCCTTGTTAATTTAAGAAAAAACAATATTATCGGAGTAAATTAGTATATAACTACAATTTCTGACATATATATTATCTACGACAGCTTCAGTCTCCACAGTAGTACATTTTTAGCCATTTACATTGATAAGTTTATGATAAATTGCATATATTTTTACATATTATGTAACAATTGTTTGCTTATTTAAGTATGTATTACATATAATTGCATAGGATAAAAAAAAATCATTCCTTCCTCAGAATACCGAGAATTTCTTTGAGATTGAGCGAGCCCCTTTTTAACGTAGTGTCATCCCACCCATTCCACCGCTGCTATTGCAACGTTTACGAATATGTAAAAAAAAATCAGGCAGTTACAAACATATCAGTTTCATCGATTTTCGGTTAACTTTCCAATCTGATCCTTCACACTAATTTACATTTTTAGTATGGAAAATTACGGAAATATAATCTTCTACAGGACGCTTCGGATGTTGATTATGAATCATATGTAATAAAACTAGAATAAAAGAAGTAATGCCTGAAAATATTCCTTTTTAAATATGTACATCGACAAGTTGGAGCGTTTCAATTTTTTTTATATATTTTCCTGTGATGATAGAAAACTACAATGGTACCACTGGTGTAAATAACTGAAACGTCGTGGAAAATATGTTCGTCCCCAATCCGGCGGTTTACCTTTCGACTGCAGAGCTGCGAATACAATCTGCATATTACGTAGACACAATATGAGAAATGACGGGACGAGGAAATGTCTCTATTATTCCTGGGACGGCGCCATGTTTAACAACGTTCACTGACATACCGACACAACTCAACACCGATGCCGCACACTCGCATGCGATTTGTTTAGAGAGAAAAGTAACTACATACTGACAATTATGCAAATGTCGCTGGAACAAAATATGACCCAAGATGGAATTTAGAATTGTCGCCGGCTGAAAGTTCAATGAGCTGATTCTGCATCAAAAGTATGTACAACACTGCTCCACCGTGACACGTCTCTCCATAAATAACATAATAAATCAATAAACATAATTTGAAACACGTGATTTAAGTACATACATAAGTTATTAACGATTACTTAACGATTAAGTTATATCGAACGTCTCCTTCTTAAGAAATTAAATCCGCAATCAACAGTAATAAAATAATTATACAATACGTATTCTTTATTGACAAATTAGCGATGGCAGTAGAGCATTAAAAATACTACTTAAGACTTCTTTGATATGAAACCACGCAATATGCAAGTGACTTAAGTAGGTGTGAAACGCTTAGAGAAAGATTTTCCCATACAAAGAAGCGTCTATAATAGAAGTGCTTGACTGATTTAATTCAGAGGCGTAATGAACGAAGCCTTTTATGGGGATGGCGTTGAATTAATCAGAACCGTCCACAATACAATAATTATGATTAGGTTAAAAAAAACATTGTATTTAGTTTTAAAATAATTATAAAATACAGTGAATTTCGACTTCAATACATGTATCACCCATACGTCACAATAACATGTCCAACTAAACGCTCGACAGAGGTTTTCATCCTCAACTCAAAACCTTAATGTAGGACTTCCTCAAATAGATCTACTAAACACATTGAACGAAATGGCAAATAAGAAATATTCAAACACTTACCGCAAGCTTAGTTGTGAGCTTAGGGATGATGGCACAAATCGCTTACCTGAAACAAGACAAGTGATATGAAATAACAAAGATTCAATAAATACAATTGTTCACAGAATTTGAATACCGTTGTACTTCACAAGCGAGAAAGAAGAAACCTAACACACATGTCGTTTACATACGTTTTTTGTCTTGTTTCAAAGCATACGCAACCACTTAGTCGCATGTGAAAGCGCCTGTGTGTAAGTATAGCCCGCTAACTTCTGATGTGATGTGGGAACAATCGTTTGACAATTCCAGTGATTTAATATCACGTAAGAAGAAACATGCGAGCACATATTCTCCGCATCGACAAAAAACTATCATTCGTCGAAAATGCATCTGCCACATATGTACAAGACATGCCGAAAAGGACAAATAATGGTAAAATAGTGAGGAGACTTTCATTCAGGAGGGAATTGACATAACGTGAAAAAATAACGTATCTTATACCGCTACGATGTTCTTATATCAGATAATATAGCTACGGGCAAGAATGTGCTTCCTACGAAGTTATTCCAGTATCTCTTAGTTATTTTGAACATATCATATTAAAAGTAACGTAGGCAACTAAGCAGCTTTCCAGTAGGTTCGTTAGAATCGAAGAAAAACCATTTAGGGCAGGAATCATGGACTTGTCGCAGACAGGCCAGGCCCTTTGTCGCTGCACGATTTATGAACTATATCGGATGGTGCGTCCCCTTGGCTGTGAAATTATTGAGAAATTAGATAAGCCCACGAGAAGTATAATATTTTACTGAAAGCAAAATGTAAGTATACGAAATGATATTTGACTTTTATCAAATTTAGTTTCCTCCATGCTACATTACGTACCATTTATCAGATAAAATTATTGTGTAGTGTTAAAAACAAAATCTTTTAATAATTTTAGAAAATAAAATACTCATTTGTTCAATTCGCACTTTTGTTCACACGATAATGTTCGTCATGGGCGAAACTGGTCCTGATCTTAATAAATAAAAGTGGGAATTAGTACAAATGAGTATTTAAAAAAAATATAATGTCTTACCACACAAGTATTGGCAGTGAAAAATCTAAAAGTGATAAACTTAAATACTGACTATTTTTAGTGTATTATTTATTAGGATGCCCCAAATAAAAGTGTTTAAAATTTAATTCATAAAAATATAAAAAATTTAATATATCAGATAACACGGCAACTATCTTTTTAACATTGCCGTTTGTTAATGTGTAGTTTATTCTCAAAAGAGCAAAATATGTGTCATTGAAAAGTAGGTAGCCCAAAAATTGATATTTAAGTTATTTTTTGGCCATTTTGTTAAACAAAAACTATAATTGAAATCTAGTATCAGACGTAAAGTTCGTATGATGTAAGGTTTATTGCTGGTATATACGTAAACGTAGTAATGTAATGTTATGTAAGGTGGGAGCACAATCTAAGCAGCCGACACCGCCATGTTGGCGTGACGTCACTCCGAAGCCAGACGAGGTCGATGACCTGACCACACACCTAGAGGTGGGCCATCGTTTAAATATTTCGGTACTTAAAATATCTGCTACAACTACAATACCGGTTCGATTATTTTAAATTGTAACGACGGTTGTCGTCGTTGACTTTTCTTGTTACATTACACGATGATGCTCACAATTGTAATATTTATATTACAGATTCAAAATTACACAATGTACCCAATTTATCTCAATTTATTACAATTCTTTTAGCATTTATTGTAAAACTAATATTTAGACTCGGAATAGATACCGTGGGAATAACTAACAACTTTGCACTATTATGGTTTAGAATATTGGGGAGACTAATAATGATAAAAAAAAGATTATTTTTTGAAAATTATGTTATTATAAAATAATGGTAACGAATTAATAAGGCAGTTCACACATAAACTAGAGAATATATAGATTAAAGACTAAGTCGACAAAAAAAAAACGTGTATATCATGGTACGTCATGGACAAGCTGGTAGAGTTTAAAAATGCTATAGAGATGTAAATGCTTCAAAGTGTCAAAATATAGATCACCGCCAGCGCTAAAAGGCCCATTTAATTATTTAGGATAAGCATTCAGTAATTCTGTTATTAATATTTGAAATAATTTAAACGTTATAATGTTAATGTTGTGTATAAAAAAGTTAATTTTATTTAAAAACAAAAAAAAAACACGTAGAAAGAAATCAAATCAACTTTCAGTAAATTCATAAAGCGATAAACCTTATTGGCGCCTCTGAGTTGTAGTTATAGTGTTTTTACAAACAGTGTATGGTTTTTTCAATGCCGTATACGGCATTGGCACCTCTCGTCGACGTGTTCTATAATTTCACAATTTATGTATGAACAATTAAAATTGCATTTATCATAATGTTTTATGCAATGTTAGCAACTTGATATTTTTTTTATTTCTTCCCTCCGTACATTTAATTGGATTGCGATGATCTTAAAAACGGCGGTCCGCTTGAATGACTGCTCTATAGTAAAAGCGTAATTATTCCAAGAAAATAAACATGAATGTAATAAACGCAATAATTTTGAATCGCACGCAATAAATGAAGATTTTTGTAATAAGCTTCAGCTATTTTATATCAATCCCAATAGGTTAATTAATTAAAAAAAGTTTTCAGTTAAAGTCTTAACTAAAATTTTATATTTCAGATGAACTGTTTTAGCATTCGATAATTTGTATTCATTTAATAATTAAAAACACATTTTTTTTAGTAATTAAAAGTCAAACCGAAAAGATAATGAGTCAAAAACAATCATTAAATCTATATTTTTTAAACTTTGTCAGATATTTATTCGTTACAGCTTTTTATCAAATTTAGTTTTTAAATATGTAATTTCGTTAAGCGTTCCTAGTGAGAACGGTAGAAGTCTTACTTAAACAATTAATTGAATAAACAAAGTCAATTGTCTCGTACATACGTTATCAGGTAAAATATCGCTATATATATTGCCATATTTAAATTATTCTACCATACACCGGAAAACTCCATCGACGAAAACATGACAGTTTGAATGTTCTAAAAGAATCGTACCGTCAGTCGATAATGTAACTGGTATTTTTAAAAGATTTAGGTTCGATTCGATTTCGGTTCTCCCCATCACTAATTTCGGCCTTGTAAAATAAAATTTATACATTTAGTATGGAAGGAACCATCTGGGTTGGAATACTACGCAAAATTTATCCTCAATAATTATTACACAACTTGAGACATATCATTCTTTTAGTATTTTAAAATTATTTTCGATAATATTAGTGTCTAAACAGTCGAATTAAATAAAAGCTATTTTGGAGAACCTTTCTGTTTCTTTTCACAAGGTGGCACGAGTTTTAACGGATTTGTGTGTTTTTATATTAAAATTTCAATTATGTTTTGTCTTGGTGGCGAATAGAAGAATGTAGCGAAGTGAAAATGATATACATTATTTACCTCTTTAATCAGTAGGCCAAGTGTGATTCCAATGGACGCTTTCTTGATAATGACACGTGTACATATTGTTAACGGCATTACTATTGATGTGCAAATAAAGTGCAAGCTGCTGATCAAATCCTGCTGATTGTAAATACGTAGCGATTGCAAGATTCGAATCTTCCAAACGCATTTCAATGTACATATGTACAGTATTTAGGTAAATAAAAAAGAAAGTACTTAAAAGAAATATGTATGCATTTTAGCTGAGGTTCGGTGGCGCCAATTCAATATTTTTGACCGGATATGACCGAAGAAAACCATCAATAAAAAAATGGTATTTTTGTCTATTCATGAAAATGAATTGTTAATTTGTTGAGCTAATAACATCGATGACGACTCTCGCAATGCCGTGCTAAATTTTATAGAAATGTTAAGTCTCTTCTGCTCATTTCCGGTCACATCCCTTGGAGAACTATTCGCTGAGACGAGGTTGCAAAACGTAACACATAATGCAAGTATGCAAAGTAAAATAAAAAGAACCTAAGAGAGAAGCATTCGATCGTAGTATTGTGATCGTAGCCCATGAGAAAAAGCATCGGCATGCCATCGGCAAAAGCTCTGCTAAATTTGTGCATTGATCGGCAAACTTTTAATTAAACGTTTTAAAATATGGCATTTATTCAACAATCAAAGAATCAACTGCTTTCATATATTCATTTGTGTGCGAAACATTGCGGACGCGTTTAATTATATTATTTGTAAAGCTTGCATTGAAACAAAAACAATATATTGAACATCATTGTCGACAGTCATTTAATGCTAAATTTTATCCAAAATAATTGAGATATATTTATAGTTCACGAGGCTTGTATTGATGTATTGGTTATTTTCGACTGGATTCGGCGGCAAAATTGAAAAAAACATTCAAACAAGTTTTTTCACTAGAGACACGGGTTTCGCCTTTCGGCATCTTCAGTGCACGGATGAATTTGAGCCGACGTTTAGTAAATAAATGTATCGTGTTTATATAAGAAATAAAAGTATCACTAAGTTTAAAGCCATTGCTGGCGAAATGGATTAACTCATGGGAATGCCTACAGATTTGAATGGTGAGTAATTTCAAGAATTATATTTATTTTGTTTGATGGAAAAAATATGATTATATTTAATTACATATAAGTTACAAGAGTGGGGAATTTGGCAAATTTAACTGCTCATTAATAATTGGTAAACTATTCAACTGGGCCCAATTTATTTCTAAAAAAATCTTGGAAAAACAACTTATGCCCATCTGTTTTTGGGTGCAACATTTTTATACCTTCCTGTTATAGGACACGTGTCTCTCTGAAATCAAGTGGTTGGAAAAGGTTGTGAAAATCTTCGAATATGTGTTTGCATGAAATATAATAGGGGCGAGGTGGTTGGATATCGTGAGTAACTCGGTAGTGCCCTTTTAAGCCAGCGGTCTTGGAGAAAAGTTGGAACTTGGAACTGATGATGCCTCGAAGAGCCTTAACCGAATCCACATAGAGAGCGTATATATTAAAAAAAAAGAGTTTTATTAATTGAAATAGCAATTTTAAATATTCACTACAACCTTAGCGAAGCCAGTCATGAATTATGATAATATATTGTGGAATAGGTCTGCATAATTTACATATACGTATATGAAATTGTCGCTGCGTGTCGGATTGGCGACTACTGAAATATGCAGACTGGGAAGTATGTGACGACCGACCGATAGTGGACCTCGCGAAACTTCTAGCGGCGGGTGGTGGCTGGTAAGTGGCCGGTGGCCAGGAGCTGCCGGCCACTGCCCGGCGGGTGGAAGGGAAGAATGCCACCGGAGTAGCAAGGCTCGCACCTCCACACAAACACGACTTCCCATCTGCGCTTGCTACTACGTCAAATGTTATCTTAGGTACCCATAGATATTTCATATTTGCATATCATTTTCAATTGATACTCGTTAACAAAACTAAGTCTTATTGTGAAATAAATAATATCACTACCTGTAACTGTGCATATCTATACACCAGTTCAAGACGGGAACAAATCAAAACAAGCGATATTGAGATATTCATGTTTTATTTCATCATTTCGATATGTATTGATAAGATTAAATTCCATAAAGAAACTTCTGCGATATCTTGGCATGGTGAATTCAATGTTAACAACTCTAAAAGTTTTGAACTAGTGTAACAATATATCCACAATTGCAAGTTAAAGAATTCATTGATCAACCGAACAGACAATGACAATAGATTCAACAACTACCATGTTATCGAGGATAAGCAATAAAAAAATATGGAACTCAAAGATAAATTGACAAAAGCATGTCCAGAAATATCTGAAAGCACTGTCATATCTGGAGCATCCAATTCTGGACCATTTTTTTGATCACTGGAAAAAAAAAGTCAGAAATTGAGAGATTCCAAAATAATTTTCAACTTGAAGATTTTCTTTTTTAACTTGATTATTTGACTTCAGCGCAAAATTATTTTACGGATTACACGGAATTTTAACTCGCTATAGTGAATCCCGAAATCACAGTATTAGAACTAAGACAATCCCGGGATTGCGGGATCGCAAAATTGATTGTTAAAATTAAAACATTGCGTTGTAAAATTTCACATGACAATGTTTTTACCACGAGTAGGTATCCTGAAGCAAATATATTGTATTGTATAGTTATTCAAGTTCCTAAGTAAAGAATCAGGACCAAGTTAGACGTAGTAATTATCGTTGATTATAGCTTATACGTACAGGATATCCTCCAGATATGTCGGGTTAGCGTTTCCGGAAGATGATACATAGCCTCTCCAGTATTTTACCTCGCTTCCCTTTTTCTTCATTCGAAGGCAGAGCGACAAAGGCTCAAAAGTCGCTATAAAGTTGGATGACTGTAAAACTGTATGATGCGTAATTGTCGGCATTTGAACTATATTACTTTTTTAATCGGATAAATAATATATCTGCAATTTTAACAGATTTAAAACAGGGTTGAGAGACTTTTTAAATTACAGATCAGGAAGGAAGATAAAAAAAATATATACGTAAGATAGCTCATTCACAGTAATCACAATATTCAGATACATTTTCACTGAATTTTAGATTCGATACAAATGTCGGATAATAATAACAGATACATATCTTCGATGGATTTGGCAGTAAATTTGTGAAAATTCATTTTTATATAAAATTAAATCCACTTGTTGTGTCACAAAATGTGACACATATTTCGCCTATTTGAGAAGCATCATCAGACTAAACACCGCAAGAATTACGAATAAACTGACAATACTTCTCAAAGAGGCGAAACACATGTAACAACAAGCTGAATAATAAAGTTATTAAAATTAATTGTATATTAATAACATTTAAAAATTTCGAAGAGCATTCATAACAATAATTTGTAATTTACATTTTACCTGTCCGTAATATTAAATGTTTAACTGAGCTCGTTTTTTGTTAGATTTGAATTTTCATTCGAGACTTATTATGTTAATCTTTGGAATTTCCGCTCGAATCGGGACGTCTGGCAATCCTGATTCTTTTTTATCCCGATATTTTCGCCTGATACCTAAGTTGATCGAATAATCATTAAATAAACTATATCAGAAAACACCTGTATGTCAACGAACCATATTTATGTATATTATTAGTACAAGCATTTTAATATCTCATTGTGAAAATTCTTCAGTGAACAGCTTTATGAGCAATACCGCTAGACTATTCCAACCAGGTCATTCATGACTCAACTCAATCAATCATCCATAATATGATGTAAAATGAATTTTATTGATATGAAAATAATTGTCGATTGAATTGACATTTACTTGGTAGAGAACTCCAAGATTAATTTAAATAATTATACATAATCACTTTCAACTAATTAACTTTGAATAACCCCATATTTGTTATCGTTTCGGAAACACTAAAGTCAATTCATTAAATGTAATGCAA
Organism: Himalopsyche anomala; assembly: GCA_031772345.1. Classification (NCBI taxonomy): domain Eukaryota; kingdom Metazoa; phylum Arthropoda; class Insecta; order Trichoptera; family Rhyacophilidae; genus Himalopsyche; species Himalopsyche anomala. The sequence goes on along the minus strand of CM062831.1, from coordinate 898,936 downwards.
TATTCAGCAATATAAATTAGGATGTTAAAGTGGATGAGAGGATGTATTCAGTGGTGTAGTGGGGCCAGGTCGGCGACCTGGCACCTGAAAATAGGCCAAGGCGCCGCCCTGCCACCTTTTTGACTTGCAACTCAATTTGAACGCTGTTTTTATTGATTTAATTGTTAAAACTTGCGGTCTTTTAACATCGGACTGAAATTTAAAAAAAAATAGGAAAGAAATCGATTACCGACCTGGTTATTATTTACAACTTCACCACTGGATGTATTGTACATACATATATCTCTTATACGCCAGTATATATAGCTAAGTAAATATAAGTTTAAACATAGTTCTGATAAGGTCATAGCCCAACTAGCTGTCAACCATATTAAAATAATATTTTTAGAACTAAAATACTTATATGATATTTTTTCACCTTATACTCGAAGACTCGTTGTATTGAAATATTTTATTGTCTTATTCATAATTTTTTGATGAAAAATCCTTATGCTAAATTTATAAAAATAGATGCCATTACGGCGTGATGACAACATTTGAGAAGTGTGTATTAATAAATAATAACTTCAGATTCATCAATGAAGGATTAAACGAAGCTACGCAAGATCACCTATAAGCAAAAAGACATCACAAAACTTATGGCCCAGTTCTATTGACAAGAAATGTATATTTTTTAAAGTAGACGGTCAATTCAAAGACAAGTAAGAAAGGCTCCATCCAGAGATTGACAGATAAACGCCAGAAAAAAATACGGCCGTAAAAAGAGAAGATGTATTCATAAATAAATTCCGTACACTATGTTTAATAGAACTTATGTTTAAAAATTATATATGCAGTAAGTCAGTTGCGGCGCGAGATTAATATTTTTGTTGAAATACCGCCCGTAACTATCAAACTTAAATTATGAAAGTACAAGAACAGATCTCTACGACAGCATTCGGTATTGTATACCGTAATAGAGCAGAGGCGTCTCGTATTGTACTGCTTTAGAGGGAGGGCTATAATACGTAGAGATTACGGCATCCAATCCCGAACCGTTTTTGTAATCCCGGATTTCGAACATTCAACATAAAATAGTGTATCAATTGGGATTCGGGATTGAGAAATTATTGCTCGGCGATTTTGAAATCCTGGGATTTTTCAAACAATAACGAAACGACGTGATACCTTTTTTTTAGCTCTTACAGGATTTGCAATTTGAAAAACCAAAGAATTTACGGAATTCTCAAAATAAACCAAAGTTTGGAATGTTCTTTATTTTACCCCTCGCTTAACTTTCTCTAATTTTTTCATTCCCGAAATCTCGGGATTAGTACTGTGACAATACCGGAATTTAGGGATCAAAGAATTGAAAGGGATCCCGGGATTGGAGGCCTAGTAGGGCACTTTAAATGTGTAAGAATGATATTAGCATTAGTATACATAATTTTACCATTTCTAAAGCACAACAAAGTATGTTCATAAGAAAGAGGATCTTTCTTTTAAAATATATAATATATCTATCATTTGTACGTACACTCATAAAGGTTTGCTGGAAGGTTTACTCGAAGAAATTATTTATGACCATATCGTGTATGTATATTAGAAATCGCAAGGAGTGTATATTTAAATGCGCCAAGCATGTGTTTTGATGGTATGTCTTTGAGGCTATGATAATTTTTGCTTTTTTTTCAAAATTAAATTAGATAACTTTCCAATCTATATGTTGAGTGGAAAAAACAGCAATTTTATACATTTATTACTGAGAAACATCGATTTTAGTTTGGTGTTTTTTTTTTAAATTTTGAGTTAATGCGACTTTTTTTTTCATTTGAATGATAAAACCACATATGTCACAATAACAACCGGGCAGTAAAAATCCGTCGATGGTGATGACTTAAGTTGTTAAATACTCAAATCTTAAAATAAATCAATAAAATCTAAAAAATATTCTTTCTATTTCTAGTGGCCGTCACTGTACAGAAAAAAAAACAAATAACTCCATTGTGACGATTTATGAAACAGATAAATATTTTGTATTCTATCTTCGTATTCGTATAAGGGACGATTCAAAATTGGAAAGTGCGGCAATAACTCAGCCTAAACTTAGCGTTTAATGCATCTCGGGGTGGATTATTAAACTATGTATTTACGCGCCGACGCGGTTTGACAGACCGTGGGATCGGGCCGGCGACTATAAACAACAACGGGGTTCATATAGTTAACGGTTACATGGCAGGGATCCAAAACAGTTACGTGTTTTTTTTCATGAAACGGGTTCAATCGATGTATTTATTTCAAATAATTTACTGAGATAAATTTCGGAACGAGTTGTCGCAGCTAAGGAAATATAATATTTGGATATTTAATCTCAAAGAGGATGAAAGACCAACAGATTTTTTTTTTAACATAAGCTATTCAATTTGAAACTTTTGGATCGTTTAGAGAAGGGGAAAATATAGTAGTATTATAAATAAACATAAAAAATAATAGGTAATCCCGTTGGAGGGGAACCTGCGGCCTTTTTAATATATATTGAAATATTCACTTTGATCAAAAAAAAATTAAGTACGCAAGCGTTTGGAAAATGAGCGTAATCAACCAATTATATGTTCGGTAGTCGAAAAAAAAGGCAAATTTACGTTTAAGCATAGTTCTGACGATGGCGAAAGCCGAAATAGCTATCAACGCATAACATATAAAAAACGGTAGAACTGAAATACATTGATATTTTTACCCTATTAAAATGTAGTTCTACCAAGTAAATGCCAAGTCAATAAATAATCAAACATATATATACATATATATAGATTTCCTGACAATTGTTTAGTTTGAACAGAATATAAGTAAGATTATGAGCGAATTGTGTGAACAACAAAATAGAAGATAATTAATATGCGAAATGAAGAGAGATAATACACGAGAAATTTTTTTATAAAATAAGCTGATTTTGAAAATAAAAAAATGGGTCTCAATAATAATAAAAAAAAGTTTGTTTAATGATTGCGCTCAATCTACCCAATGTTTACGATAACTGGTTTAGTTTATTAACCTTTTGGGCAGACTGCGGTTAAATAATCTTAAGACTTTCCTCTTTCCTCATGTCTTACAATGTATTTAGTATTTACGATAATAGTATTATTGTATTTTACGACTTACCTGTATTTTCAAATCAACAAGCAGTGCAAGTAAGTGGTAGGGAGCGATTGATTAATCATGTATTATTAAAGGGTTAATCGATCGAACTGATTAAAATGGGAGAAAAACTAAATAATATATAATATCTACAGAGTGCAAGAAAAAATGGCAATGAAAATCTTTAGTAGATAATAATATTTATGATTGAAAATAAACCGTTTTATACCGCTGTTTCAGTGTTTTTTTTTTGTTTAAATAATATTCAATAATTAGGTGCTTAGTGCCATTTGAATATTTTTAATGAAACTGGGAAGATATTGATAACTTAAAGACAAATAGAAAAAATATGTTTGTTGTACATTATTATGTAACTGTAAATATCTTGTCGATCACAAGTAAAATTGAATTAACTGATTAATAATTAAGTTTACTGATAATTCAAACTATGTATGTCCTGCCCTGGTAGGTAGAATGGTTAAACAAAAAAGTAAATAATTATAGTGAAACAGGAAAACCTACGCTAAAACAAAAATACATTAGAATAAATGATGTATAATCAGTGCACTGCTTTTCAACTATGATGAATACCGACAAATATATTGATATTGAAGATGGTTTTGGTTTAAATAAGAAAGCACTGTTACATCTTAAGTTTAAAGAATTTAAAGCATATTATAATTGCAGTAACGATTCGATAGCAATAATATGAAAAATAAAAGACATACAGATTTGCTTGGACACAATATTCCCGCGATGAAAGACTTTCTAGCATACTGGTGGTACGCGCTCCACTTCAGATAAGAATGCCTCAGGATTAATTCTCGAAGAGGAAATTCAGATCAAAGGAGAGGGTGTCTTTGATATATTTTATTTTCGAGGTAAATTAGTTGAATTTATTTTAGAAGGGCATACGGTGAATAAATATTTGCTATAATCTTCTCGTAAATAAAACAAAATTCAATATTTATCATTTATCATCAAATGAAAATTATATATTTAATAATGTGAAATATAAATATAATGTTTGAGGCTCATCTTTTTCGTTACCTTATAAAAGATAGCGATTACAGTTATCCATATTTTTGGCAAACAAGGTTAGGAAAAATTGTTTGTCTAAAAATGTTACCGGGATTCGTCGGTACTATCGGTATTGTTTGAAAAATAAAATCCCGATATTACCGGTAGCGTAGGGCCTGGGCATCTAGGGCTAGGCAGATTGGAAGGCTCGCCCTACTTTTGTGTGTATTAAGTAAATTTATCAATGAAATTCCTCTGCTGGCAGTTGAACGGCCGCGGACGGCCGGTCACCACACTCGCACGCTTACCAACACCAACACATCATAACGACACGACTTTGGTTAGGGTTGTCAACGAGAAGCTGCCACATCGAATAAATAGAAACATTTATTGACAATACCGTCTGTGAACATTTATTTTTACATTGGAAAAAAGAAATAGTAAAAATCCTCTGAATAACAAAATATTTTAGGTCTTTAGTTTAGGTAAAAATGTCTTGTGCAAAGGAGGCAGGAAAATAATATTGAAAATGCTGTCGAGGTGACAAGAAAACCAGCCAGATAGTTGAGCTGGGTCCAACTTACTGACGTTCTATATAGCTTCTTCCATATTAAGCATGATCGTTGATATTCCCAAATAGACACGTGCGCACAAGCAAGAACGCTGAATCGTCGTGTGGTGATCGTCTGTGTGCAAACGGTCCCCACAGGACGTCATATCTTGAGTTTTTATACGGACGCAAAATCAAGAGGCGCTCGCCCAAATAAACTAATAGCTATACTCAACTGGCGATCGTTCCTTGTCGGGATATCTTATGGGTCTAGGTAAATCTCACATTAAATAAAAAATAACTTTCAATAACACAAATTAATTATACATAAAAAAATGTTATTTACTTAGCATTTGTTCACTTCAAAAAATGTATGTAGTCTTTTAGCCTAAAAGTTAACCCAGGTTTTTTCCGCATATGTAAACAAATAATTAAGGAATCGGAACGTGCTAAGACACCCATTGCACATAATATATCAATACAAATTGCAATCTGCATCAAAGTGGTGTCGTATTGCGTGTCAGCGACCATAACACATGATATTATGAAAGGCAATATCATGCAAAATTGCAGATTGCACATGGTTTGTATTTTATATTTAACAGTATTACGCTTGCATTGTCCAAGTCTCTAAATTTGGCAATGTATATCTCACTATATATATTATAAAGTTCATGATTGTAGTTTAGCAAGGCCACCAAATGGTAGTCAAACGTTATTTGTACATGGAAAATATGGCGCAAAAGATAGCCCAACCTCAAAATTAACGTTACTGGTGGAAAACAACGCAACAATAGTCAAATTATTTTACTCTCAGAAATAAGCGCTTCTTTTGTGATACTTGATTATCTATTCGTCTGTTGAAGTAAAAAAAATCAGCAGAAAATTTGTAGTTTGTAGATCAGCGTTATGTTATTGAGTAAAGCATACAAAAAATGTACTAAAAGGGATTTTTTTTTATTGACTTCTAATACTCTCTTAATTAACACTAGGTCTTGTTTGTAAAATGGTATATTCTACTGTAAACATAATGAGGACAAAATGGCAGATACGAGAGAATTAGTTTACGATACTACTCATGTAGACTACTTTTAAAAGAGTTATTGTGGGTCATTATGTGTTATACAAATATGCCACTTGCGTGACGCAGCTGTAACAGCATACGCTGGTCGCACATATATGCTTCGCTTAACCTGACACATCTTTACTAATATAAAAAGATAAGTTTATTTGGGGTCGTTCGTTGGTCTACTTTCGTTATGCGCTTTATGGTTTGTAAAAATGGACAACCCTCAGTGTACATGATACATTGCACAGATTCCATTCCTTCACACAAACACAGCGTGGCGCTCAGTGCATACTGCCTACCTCTGCCTCTGCCACACACAACACAAAACAATAATACTACAGTATGATTGTTACTTAGCTCTTTGTCATATTTCTAATAATACCATCCGTCTGCCGTTATATTTCTACTATAAAACTATTATATTTTATTTCATTCGTCGATAAAATTGTGTATAATCCCGATACAACTGTATCTCTTTGTGCAGCGTTGTAAGTAAAAGTCTATAGATTTACGTATGTTGGACTTCTCTCACTATCGAAATAAATTAATCCCTGCATTAAATTTATGATTACTTTTAAAAATTGTGAAAAAATCAACTGTAATAATATTTAAATTAATTTCCTAAGAGAGTTATATCAGAAATATATTTAATTTTAATTTTATTTACAATTCATAAATTATTGGTAAAGTCTAGAGCAATGGTTCCCAAACTTATTATGCTCATGGACCCCTTTTAAAGCAAAAACCTGTCCGTGGACTCCCAAGTGAAATAATAAATTTTATACCTTGAATGGTATTTTTTTATCCATGTCTGCTTCCAATGTGGAGCATATGGCCTTCTAATGGAGGTATATTAACAGATATATTTCTGCGAGAACTGTCTGTTGGCCAGTCGCTCAAACTCTCTTTTCTAAAAATATTTGTTCTTCCGCGGACCCCCTGACGTTGTCCATGCACCCCCAAATAATTTTTGATTTGTCACGGACCCCTGGGGGTCCACAGAAACCACTGGTCTAGAGCAATGTTTCCTCTAAGATGCGCGCGCTGCCGCGTAGCAATTTGAGAACCCCCGCGCACTCAAGTAATATTTTTTTGAATAGGAATAACTCTAATTGATTGAAATAATTCAGAAATTTAAAATTTCGATAATTTAACTAGAATTAAATGTTGCTATATTATCAGAACAAGAAATTTATCTAAATGAAGGATATGATACATAAAAGGATTAGTTGTAAGGAATGACTAATACATAATGAATAAATTATTTGTTTTATTCTGATTAATATATTAATTTGTGCTGACTTAATTGCATGTACAAAATTATAAACATGCACGGCTTTTCCCATCTGAACTCAAATACAAATTGAAAATATTTGTCAAAATTGTGATCGAAGTTGACCGATTGAGTGCAAGCATATGTGCGCAGTAGGGTGCTGATAAAGTTTGTAAAAATTCGCACATACAGAATGGAAAAATATGTTTATACAAGCTGTAAAAAATAACATAAAATTATCATGTTTTTCACCATTAATATATCATTATTTGTTTACGTAATTTTACAACTCCAACGATATTAAAATACCATTAATAGTTACATCATGTTAACCAACTATTTCCGCTTCAAATGGATTATCTAAAAATAAGTAATTCTACGAGAACTGGTTGTTGCTCAGTCACTCAAGGTTTTGTTTTAAGAAAGCAAGAATAGAAAAATTGGGCTAGTAGTTAACTCTCGTTGTGTCGAATTTGTCGAAGGGAATGCAGGGTATTTTCTCCTAAGGCAAACCGGGAAACCGGTAAAGGCTCTGTTACGAGATTCACCAAATCTTGAGTCATAAAGGGCGTAGATTCCCAACCTTGTTCGGGTGGTGACCCTTTTTTATAAAAGCCATGACCCCGATGCAATTGAATTGCATTATAGTCAATATTTTTTTTTGTTGAATGTATAAGTTGGCGACCCCACAAAAAACCCGTCGCGGCCCATAGGTTAGGTACCCGTGATCAACGTTCTCTCTAAGCTGCGCGCGTGCGCGGCCGCGCAGCACTTGAGAAGCCCCCGCGCACTCATTCCGGGTTGGCGCGCACTACAAGACAGTTGTTCAATTAATATTTGATCGGTCCGCGCAGCTAACCTTTCGGCTCAGAGGGAACGGTGCCCGTGATATAGGGTTTATATGACCCAAGACTTTTAATGTCAATTTATTGTCGTCTACATCCGTAGTGGGTGGTGGATTCTACGACGTTCAGAAGATATCGAAATAAATAAAAAAATACTGGAACATAGAAAAAAAAGAAAACAATGCGTAAGCTAAAGTCACTGCAAGAATCTTGATTAAGTATTTCAATCATGAAACAAATATTTATTGTGTATTTCGTTCAAATGTGATTCAACGAAATTAAATTTGTATAGAAGGACATTTCATAACGACTGTAGAAAGGAAAATAAGGACATAACCGACAGTTTATTCAAAACAGCTTTTTTCGATAATCACAATGTATCAAACTTGATACACGTTGTATCAAAAGGATGTAAGCTGCAAATGCCGAATTAGTATTTAAATTATGCTTTTAAGTTTGAAAATAGATGAACTTGTGAAAATTGAAACCAAAAAAAAAGACTGAAAAAAAAGGTTTGTTCTGGACAATTTCTTTAATTAATACTAGATTATGTCAATTAAACGCCAGTTTAGAAGTCGCCGTGCACTTCAAGGATGTGTACATTTCATAATTTGCATATGGCCCAAAATCATCAAAACATGTTTTTTGTGCCTCCTGTAAAATTTGCTATGAGTGTGTTACGTCCTTTTTCCTTGTATAAAATACCAAAATAGTGTCTATATATTATAGTTATCGGATATTTAACAGGTAATTTATATACAAGCGCATAAATGCATCCTAAAACAAAACTTCTTACAATGGCTTCACCATGGTCGGTTATAAGCTTCGAAATAAGAAACGATTCGTATACGTATCGTACAGAAGTCAGGAATACCAAGTCTCAGGTGATTAGACCTCTATGGAATCCAAAACGAGACAAGTGACAAAGGAACACCATGTATAGATAGACAAGAGAACAGTTACACCAACACAACGACGCCGGAGCTCTCGTGTGTAGTGAAAAAACTCATTCATATATTTTTTTCGTTTGTAAGTGCTTCACCACGCAACACTCTTTTCTATCGGTGTAAGTAAAGCGGGCTTTCTAAATCAAGGAAGCGCGGTCCTGGACTTTTATCAATACAAAAAATATATACAAAAATTCACAGCATATGAGGAAAAACGACACGAAGTGGACCAGTAACAAAATGGTAAAAAAATTCCAGTCGACTTTTTAACACTTCCCTACGGTGATAAAAATATTTCCGATATGTTGCTGGCAAAAAAAACATTTTTTAACACTTACCGCCCTTTGATAGACAGAATTAAAAAAAAACACATGTTTTTCACTTGGTTCCTAAAGAGCCAGCAACATATCGGAAGTATTTAACAACGCAGGAGAAATGTTAAGTAGGGCTATAGAGTCGGAGTCGTGCTCGAAAAAACTAATAGCTATGGTCGGAGTCGTCTTATTTCTTCACGACTCCACAGCCCTGCTTTTAAGTATATACTTTTTTGTAGATTGTATATCTTTATTTTAGGGAGAAAACACTATTGCAAAGTGTATTTAATAAGCTCACTTCACTTTTACGATAATTTAAGACACATAGAACATTATAACGCATATAACTCATTTATTCCTCAAATAGCACTTGGCTCACTTCACTTCTCAGTATTCAGTGCAATTCCCGCGATATATGGACGGTCTGTTTACTCAAAATGTGATAACATTTGAATCGTTCAAATTATGTACATTCACACAAAGTTTTGTCACTAGCGACCGGGTTTCGCCTTTCGGCATCTTCGGGCGTTCAAGCGCACGGATGAACTTGAACTGACGTTTAGTAAATAAATATATCTTGTTTGTATAAAAAATAAATTTATCACTAAGTTTGGAGTAATTTCAAGAATTATATTTATTTTGTTTGCTGGAAAATTTATAATTATATTTACTTACATATAGGATACAAGAGTGGGGGATTTGGCAGATTTACCTGCTCATTTAAAATTGGTAAACTGTTTAACTGTGCCCTATTTATTTACAAAGTTTCCTGTAAAAATAATTTATGCCTATCTGTGTTTGGGTGTAACATTTTAATCCCTTCATCCGCATTGGTTCTCAGAAATCAGGTGGTTGGCAAAAGTGCAAAATTTTGATAGTTTTTAATATTTCAGACCGTTCAAAATAAAGTGGTATTCACACAAGAATAGGACCACAGGGGTTTATGTGTATCGCACAGTATGTTCATAAGTGAACGTTGGAACTGGTTGGGAATAAGGCATTCAATCCCGGGATTCGGGATCCCTTTCAATTTTCTGATCCCGAAATCCCGGGATTGACATGGTCGTGATCCCGGGATTTCGGGATTGAGAAATTTTGAGTAAATCCTGAAAGTGAAACGAAATTGGCGATTTCAAATTCCTCGGTGAGCTAAAAAAAACAAAAAAAAACGAGGTTTCGTGAGAATCCGGGGAAAAGTATACCAAATCGAGGATTTCAAATTACTCGGTGAGCTAAAAAAAAAAAAAAAACAATGCTGCGTGAGAATTCGGGGAAAAGTATACCAAATCGAGGATTTCAAATTCCTCGGTGAGTTAAAAAAAAAAAAAACGAGGTTTCGTGAGAATCCTAGGGAAAAGCATACCAAATCGGATATTTCAAATTCCTCGGTTAATTTATCTCAATCCCGGAATCCCGGGATCCGGGGATTGAAAATTTATCAATCCCGAAATCCTGGGATTGGAAAAATGCTCCGGGATTGGATACCCTAGCTGGGAATTAATCTGGAGAACCTCAGCTATGCTTTTCTCTTTTTTAGACTGGTGGAATTTTAAGACCACCGTTGGATACCATTCATATGATGTACTCAGCGGTACTCGAAGGTTCTGGCATATCAAAGCAATTGGAGGGTGACATATCGCGACATAGCGACCAAATATGGTCCAAGAAGTTATCACATATATAAAACTAGCGGCAAGATCTACGTAAAGCGGTTAATAACAGAGAATAATATGTCTTAATTAAAACACATAAGTCTAATATGAATAAAGTCTGTCGATTAGTCAATGTCCACTGTCGAATCATTGCACGCCAAATGTTATCTCTGAGCGTTTGCAATTAGGGTTGGCAATCCCGGGATCCCGGATCCCGAGATCCCGGGTTGGCAACAGTACTAATCCCGGAATTTCGGGATTGAGAAAATGAAATACGGAAGAGCTAAAAAAAGTCTGTTATTTTTGGTAAATTTGTAAATTCCTGGGATTTTGGATTCGAAAATTGATGTAAAATTGTAATTTTGGGAAATCCGCAAATTTTTGGGTTTTTTAAATTGACATGAAATTGTTTGAAAAATCTCATGATTTCAAAATCACCGACCCTGAATTCTTTAAATCACGAATCCCAATTTATACACGACTTTATGTTGAGTGTTCAATCCCGAAATCCCGGGATCACAAAAGGGTTCGGGATTGGATACCCTAGTTGCAATTGAATTGACTATGTTTGGTATTGCCTTTACCTTAAACTCGTACTCTGAATTTCCGTAACTGCCACGAATATAGGCAGTATTTTTACCAACCACTATCATCGGTAGCCTTTCATATTTATTGTAAACGTTTAACTGTCATATAAAACAGTGTATAAAAAATGACGGAATCAATTCCGCTTAAAATAACATAAATTCATATAAAACATGTCCTGAATCCTGATATTTGAAAAAAATGGGGAAGTAATACATAGCCTTTCCACAAAGAATTTACAGTTCACACATTACAGGTGCATTGGTCGTTTACCGATTGACACAGACTTGACTGCCCAGGTTTCCGTTATATTCTAATATTTAATAAATAAAGGTTGAAAATCTCTGTAGCAAAGTGATAAAATATTTAGGTGTACAAAGTGTAAGTATGAGATCTTTTTGAAAATTCAACAACATTCCTCCAAAACATGTTTTTAATTGGTTAGAAAGAAATTGCTATTGACGAGATAGCTTCTAAATTCTTAACTAACCGTCACATACGCGGACAGATTATACATAGTTTTGAAAAAACAAATTGATTTTTTTTTTAATTTATTTTTTTTCAACTACGGTACGGTAAATACATTATAATATATTTATTTCAAACAGTTCGCTCCCAATATGGATTATCAAATGGCGAATTACCAACAAGGTTCCAAATGAAAACTTGTCGTAAGTAGGGTTTCCAATTCTGGGATCCCGACCAATTTGGCAATCGGTATTAAGACGATCTCGGGATTTACTATAACATTTTTTAAAAAAAATACTTCTCGATTTACTGCATTATTCTTATAATAAGATAATTCCCGAGATTTGTTTATGAACATATTTTTGTATCACTTTTAAGGTGTTCACTGCCAATACTTGGTGGAATGGCATTATAATAAACATAATAAAAGATTTTTAGTTGTTGTACTTTTTCCCACTTATTTTTTTTTTTATCAGGACCGGTTTCGCTCCTCACGAGCATTATCAACTGATAAGGAATCCTTTTAATTGTTAGTAATTGCTTACACCTTTTTATTTCAATTTGACTTGTATAAATAGCACTGTTTAATTTATTTTCCTTATCAGTTGATAATGCTCGTGAGGAGCGAAACCGGTCCTGATCAAATAAATTTTAAGTGGAAAAAGTACTCAAAATCTTTTAATATTTTTATTTTATTTTTGTATAATTCCGACATAATAAATAAATAAATAAATAGTGATTCTACTCCCTCTCATATTTTGTAACAGACGATTTGTTTTCCATAATATTATATAACATTAAATTGTAATCTTTTCTTTTTTAGAGATGGATTAGTGGCATACTGCCAGTGAAGCTTCCGTCATTAAATTGATGCTTTTTTTATAGTTAAATAGTTAAAATTCTCAGCTTTCATATTGATATAACTAATTCTAGCCAATAATGGACACACGTTGAACATTGCTTTGTCGGTTTTTGTGGTCCAGTGGAAAGAGTTTTATCCTAGGGATCAAATAAGCTTGGGTTCAAAAGTCCCGGGACGCTCAACATCAAATAAGAATCATTTTAATTTCATATCTTGGACCATGTATGTCATATCTCTTCTCCTCGAATTTATCGCAAGAAACTGTGGTTTAAAAATAATAAAAAACATCTAGACACCTTGATCGTTAGCTTTAATGCCAGATATATGTTTACTACGTGCACTTCCAATGTGGAGCATATGGCCTACCAATGGAGGTATCTCAACAGAATTTTTCTACGAGACTGCTTGTTATCCAGTTGCTTAACCTCTCTTCTTTCTGAAGAGAGTAGGTATAGAAAAGGTATGGTTAGGACAGGATTAGTGATAAGTTAATCGCTCTCGCTACGTCTTTCTAGCTACGCCACTGATTAAAACGTGCCGCGACTCCCACTCTCTTCATCCGATCGCCAAAAAATCTCTCCATACTTAATTTAAGCTAGTTACGTTAAAAAAGGAAGGGTTTAGAAACAGTCAATACCCAGGGGTGGTAGGAAACTTTTCATTTATCTGATTCAACATAAGGCCGCAGTAAAGAAAACGCTGACACCCCCCCCCCCCCCCGCCGAACATTGACTACGCTCTTTTTCCAAACTCTTGCGTATAATTTTTATGATCAAAGTGAATATTTTGATCAAGTCAAAAGGCCGCATCAGAGTAGCCAAAAGGCCGCAGGTTCCCATCTACTGGTCAATACAATATTGGTTCAAAATGAAGCACACTGTTGTACATTTTTAGCATATGTAGATCAGATACTGATATATCTAAACATTTGGAAGTATGGAGTGAAAAAAATGTGTTATTTTTTAAAATATAATTTCCTTACAGAATTACTATTGCTATTAGCACTTTATAAGTGATGGAAATTTTTACGGATACTTTTCAAAAACAAGTTCGACGCTTAGTTATATGAAAATTGGAAGAAAAATACATTAATTTGAATTTCCACAAAGTAGTCGCAGAATCATACATCGGACGAAATACATACAACGTTTTCGTTTACTAAATGTGGAAAGTATACAATATTATTTGATAATAAATGTATGTATGTACTTGGGTATTATAAACTAAAATTCCGTGTACGTAGGTTAATATTGGAGAGAAGTGAGGGCGAGAAAGAGGGAGAGAGTGAGAGGCAGAGATTGCACCCTTCCCGCACAGCCTGAGTGACCGCATTCCAATCCAAGATTTCACTTCCTCTCCTCCAGCCTCCCTACTTGCCCCGGCATCAGTCATCGCGAACCTTATGCATACGGTTTCCAACAAATGCCATTGAAATGTCCTACGTTTACATAATGTTTTGTCATTGTGTCGTCCTGCGGAAAACGAATATATGACCGTTTAGTTTCAAAACCTACCTAACTCCAAAAACTAAAATTGTTGGTAAAGTGCAAAAAACTGCTGTGGGCTTTTTGGATTTGAGTAGGTTTTGAGACTAAATACGTTTTCGCTGGACTTGAGAGGTTTTGAAATCGGATTTTATGTATTGTGTAGATTAGAGGTCTGCATGGGCCAAAATTTTACAAAACTACCCGGTCCGAGTCCGAAAAACTCACGCCTGATCCGGCCCGGGCCCGAGTCTAATATCGCACTTGTTACCCGAACCCGACCCGAAGCCCGAAAGTCCTTATTTTAGCTCGCCGAGGAATTTGAAATCCTCGATTTGCTATATTTTTCCCCCGATTATCTCCGAAAGTCCTTTTTTTTTTTTTTAGCTCACCGAGTAATTTGAAATCTTCGATTTGCTATATTTTTCCCCAGATTAGATCTCAAATTCCAAAGCCCGGCCCGGCCCGAGCCCGACTCTCAATTGCGCTTACCCGCCCGAGCCCGGCCCACGGGCCGGGTCAGGTAAGAACCCGCGGGCCAGGCCCGGGCCCGTGCAGACCTCTAGTGTAGATGTTGAAATAGAGAAAAAGTTTGAAAAAAATCAAAAATGGTCTTTAGGTAGGTTTTGAAATTGAGATCCTCATATCTCAACTTATAAAAAAATCTTGCATTTCACAACACCTCTTTTATACTCTACAAACTACAGTGCATGTATGCAAACGTCTAGTGGAAATTTCCTCGGACATTTTAGGCAAAACTAGAATTGATGATCATTAAAATATACATATAAATATGCCTACAGACTTTAAAAATGGTGGATTTTATCATAGCTCGTATTGTTTTAAAAATTAAACATTAGGTGCATAAATATTCGTTCAATATGTATTAATTAAAAATAAGTATTTTTTTTATATCAAATTTATGGAGCTTCAAGTACCAGGACGCACCAAGGTTCTTCCAGTCTCCTTCATCGATAAAGATTTTAAGAATTGTAAATTGCATCCCCTTACCGTCGTTTGCAGACGGAAGGGCGCGATCACTACAGAGATAAGAAGTTCACGGGAACTCCATATGCATTATTTTGCAAATCACATTCCATATGCTTCCTCCATACTATACCCGTACATGTACACACACATGCGTACATACACACATACAGTACACAAATTGTTTTTAAACAAAGAGAGTCATTTTCGTGATGCTAAGTTCGTTCTAAAATTGTCAATTTTAGACGACATAAGATCTATGGAGGGTCGTCGAGCAGAACTGCTCTGGGTCTAAAACGATTCTCAGGCAGTGTCTCGTCATAGTTGTGGAGATCAGAGATCGTTGAGTTAAAATGTTTTCCTACCTCGCTGTGAAACTTTTGTGATATTTCACGAACGAACTCGCGGATGGTAGGTATTTTCAAGTCTCTGTGAAGCAGCGAGTTACGCACGTACCACGGGGCGTTACATATCTGTCTCAGTGATTTATTTTGGACAATCTGGAGTCTTCATATGTTTACGGTGAGCATACGTTCATATTAGAGCAGCGTACACCATGATTGGTCGAGTAATTGCTGTGTAGAGGAGCAGCTTGCTTTTGAGAGTAAGTTCGCTCCTCGCGTTAAAATAGGTCGATGTCTCGTTTTGAGGAAACAATGAATGGTTACGTAGCGATCATTATCGCGTAACTAACGCCTTGAAGTCGAGGTTCGAGAACACATACAAAAGGCAATTTTTGACGTTATTTTTATATTTTGAATTCGGTTGATTAAAATCTCATCAGGACATGGGGGTGCGCTTACGACCGCTGCATTTTTCAGTGCCTGGCGTTAAACAAGGAAGTACATTTTCTTTTAGCGCCATACTAAAAATATACCGACAAATTCTTTCAATGGATCAAATTCTTATTTTCTCTAGGAATGTAAAATGTTGACGGTAACTGCGCTAGCGCTCTCACCCGTTACACCTCCCGCACTCTTTCTTCTGTGTGAGAGAAGAAGCCGCCCTGCGTGGCGAGATGATGTCCAGGTCTCGGGGCCTGGCTTCCCGCCGCACCACGTCGGCATTCTAATGCTTTTGTGGCACTTAACACATATTTCTGGGCAAACAAGTCATCACGCCTGCGGGCAACGACTCGTGGATGCAGTTCCTACGGATTGTGTTTACCCACTTGCCTTACGGTGCAAGTTACACGTGCTTTTACTATAACGTCACGTATACCAGTAAAAATTGTAAATCCCTACAAGTAGAACATTCAGAAGGCAGTATGTACAGCTAAACTTTTTAAATTATAGAACGCTTATAGATTATTCTTTCCTTAACATTACTTTCTGGTAGCAAACACCATAAACAATAAAATACAATTGGAAACTTTGTTTCATTCTACTAGGGTCCGTCACTAATGGTAACAGGTGTTTCGCATTTAAAAGAAGCATCTTCAGACTAACTGTATTGCAATCATTTTATTTGATAGAGTAATTGTGGGGCTATAATGCAAAACGTACTATTTCCAAAATGAGCGATATTAAGTTAGGTATGCAGATAAGCTAATTCAAGCCTAAGGAATCGACTGATCCTATTAGTTTTAATATAAAATGTCTACAAGGCTGTCGTTTTCAAATTGGAAATCATATTTTTATGCAAACGGTATTTTGTTTGTGTTATTCGATGTAGTATTTGACTCTATTGAAATGTTTGAGTTTTGGAAATAGTACGTTTTGCATTATAACCCCACAATTGTAAAGATGCTTTACAAACAGGCAAAAACATGTTACAATTATTATCACAATCAGTGGAATGACAAAGCTATCAATTTTAACATTCACAAAATTACTGTCGAATTACTTACGAAGAGGAAAAATAAGTAATGTGCACATTCGTTAGAATGGCATTCACCCAAACTTTTAAAAAACCAAACAACGAGCTTTTACTTTTGCTTTATTTGCGGGTGCATTTTAGGGAAAAAAAGGTCCGCCATACTTCGCAATATTAGACGCATAAAAGCCTTAGTAGAAGCTTATTTATTATTTGCAAATTATGTTTTGAATATAATGGGGTGGCACCTCTTAAATTCATTATCCATCCCCTCGCAGATAATTAAAAAATAAAATATGCGAGCACTCTCTACACACTACTAAATGCTACTTACCCTTGTTTTTTTAGTACCTACTGATCAAGCGAGTATAGTATAATTCTAAAACATGGTGTTATCAATCTTATTCGTTTAATTCTCCTCTTTCAACAATTTTCAGAATATATTTCCCCTGCCGAATATAAATAGAACTCAAAATGTATGTTATCCAAAATAGCGTCGTATTTTCTTATTGGCTTCAAATTTCGAAGCCAAAACACAACAACGAGTTAAGTACTGTATTATTATAAAATTAATCGAGTGACCATTTCTTTTCTGCGTCTGACAGTTTTCGCGTTTAAAAGATTGGATTCATTAAATAATTTAGTGACCAGAAAATTACGATGTTACACCGAAGACATGCGAAGTTATTTTATGAAAAACAATTAACGAACATAGTGTTATTTGAAATAATACTTAAAGAAACTTTACAAAAACATAAGAATCTAGCAACTAGAACTCTAAAATTTCCAACAGTTAGAAGAACCAATAATCTGATACCTACGATAAAAAAATAAATGTGAATCAATATTTTTTTTGAGGATTGTACATATTTCTCATTGAGGAGATAACACTACATTTACCATAAAGCTTTGAGTGACATTTTATATTGTTGTTTGATACGTTTAATTAAATCTTCAAAACGCTCTTAGCAATGACAGAAAAACAACTTTAGAATGCACTTCATTCCCTTAAAACCTTCCCCCGTTGCGAGCGTACGCCTAGTGAAGCCACTGTTGAATTCAAAATTCGACCATGATGTAAAACTATTATATTATCAAAATGTAAAAAAACTGATTAGTGTTCCTATCTTAGCCGCCATCGAGCCGGAAAGCTTGTATTTTATTATATACAGGGGTGGGCTGGAGGGGGCTCGCGCGAGCCCCTTGTTAAATTTCAGCGCGGCCGGCGAGCCCCTTGTTAAGATAAGAAAATCATTCGTCTTAGATCAAATCAGCACCTAACTGCAATTTCTGTAGATGGTTAAATTTTATTATAAAACAAGACTTAGTAGCCCCTTCATTTTCTCATTCAGCGTTGTGGACTTTCGTGCCGGACCTCATGGGTTTGAGTTAATCACTAGTCCTGTCTTAGCCTCATCATTTTATCCCTACTACTCTCTTTGGAAAAGGATGGATGAGCGACTAAGTAGCAAACAGTTCCCGTAGAAAAAAGACTTTTGTTGAGATACCTTCATAAGGAAGCCATATGCTCCACATTAGGAGCGAAAATGGACACAAATAAATGGATAAGATTTACCGAGCCCCTTGTTAAGATATTGGCAGCCCACCGCTGATTATATATGAGATACATACTTCAAATGGCACGTTGAAACATTTCAATTTGACTGGAAATACGCCAAAACGTAATCAGATTGATAACAAATTCACTATGTTTAGCCATCGAACCTCTCGCGGGGTCAGAAGTAGGGATTCCAACTCGGATATCCGGATATCCGATATCCGGATATATCCGGCCCTTTTTAACTATTCGATATCCGGATATTTGGGGAAATATCCGGATAGTATTCGTTATAATTTTTAATGAAATATTTTACAAAATCGGCGAAAGATGATATGAATACTGAGGTATTTACTACCTGGGAGAAACCATTACTTAAGAGTAGTGTTTTTTTTACCTTCCCCAAACCCGGGTATTATGAATAAATATCTTATCTTGTTATCTTAATACTTAAAAGTTCGTCGAATCAGTTCGGACTTGAGGCAAAAAAAACCTTTACTGCTGAAATTTCATTCATTGAAGAAATGCCGTTGCAGTAATCTAATGCAGCTGCAAATTTTCAATATTTTAATATGATGGAATAGTATTGAAGTGTGTATTGTCTCTATCTAAGACATTACAGAAGTGGGAAATGATTTAGTGAGGATAATAATAAAGAACTTAGCAATAATAATGCAACGTTATTAACGGCCGAGGGAGTTAATAAATTTGTATTCAATAAGTTTTAAAAATTTAGAAGTTCATTAAGTGAAGAATTTTTACATGCGATTAAAAAGAGAATGAACGAACGCCGACATAAAAAAAATAATAACACTCGTGATATATCTACAAAGTGGAAATGTTCCCAGTTCTAATGAACATTTTCGATACTCAAATAAATATGAGGTCATTTCTTTAGCACAAGGTATTAATTAAGAGAATTCACCCCAAATTTGTTATCTAGTAATGATGAAATCTTTCAGGACTCTGATGTAGAAATAACACATCTCTCTTTTTCGACTTCCGAATTGCAACATGAAATGTTTAATTCTATTTTATCTCTCGCGGAAACTGACGACAATACAAATGACAATACAAATAATCTGAAAAAAGATTTTAAATACTTAATCAATTTTAAAAAAGGACGAAAAAGTTGGACGTGTTGGTTAAAACACTTCTAACAATAAAACCAACATCAACTGCAACGGAACGAGTATTTTCAACAGTAGGACAAGTTAAAACTAAATTAAGATCAAATTTATAATATGATACATTTAATACTCTCTTATTTTTAAAATATGAATTGTTAAAATCTGAATAAATGACTTATATTACAAATGAACTCGTTTTTAATGCATTATTTTAGTACATAAATTTATATATGTAGTAATGTTTTGTTATTTTCATACTTACTGAAACTATCCGGATATCCGGATATATCCGGATAGTTTCAATTTTACTATTCGATATCCGGATAGTTGAAAATGACGAATAGTTGGAATCCCTAGTCAGAAGGTTCTTAATGTACATTGAAGATGGTTACTCAATTTCGCGACCGAGTAAAACTGTAGCCATTTTGAAACGGACGCTATTGCCTAATTAAACATTTTATTTGTAAAATAGCGACAGCGTAATTTTAAATTCGCCGATACCGTATGCGGACTATCTTTCTATGAACATTATCTGCTATTAATATAATGATTTAACATTTTCCTATTTCATAGGGTATTTCTTGCACAGCACCAAGAGGGTGCGAGCACAGAAATAAATGCGACGTATAGACTAGAATGCGAGAAATTCTAGCGCACAAATGCATTACATTACAGACAATAATTATACGTCAATTGTCAATGCTTCTCAATGAGACTTAAAACATATTACGGTGTACTCGGAAGATTTATATTAGAAAATCGTAAAAGACAATCAATAAATTTTACACAACGTTTATTTTTAAATTAAATTCGAAAAAGGAATTGCTTAAGTGCGGTCATTAAACAGTAATATATGGTCAATGTCTATCCTGATATAATAAAATTGTACTTTCAGTTATCTAGATCAGCGATTCTCAACCGGGGTCCACGTGAAACGAATGATAACAAGTCAAGATACTAAAATGCATCATAGACCCTAAAAAGATCGAGCGAATGAAAGGGCGCTCTAAAATTGTTGTCACTGACGCGTTAGGTGATTGATATTGAACAATTATTGGCTTAAAATGCTATTTACCGAATTGTGTCGCTTAAATTATTTTGCCGAATATGTGTCGATATGCACAGATAATATAAGTACCGAGTAAGCTGGGAGGTAATCATAAGTGATTCTAGCAAGCGTTAAATTGTATTCCTCTGTAACGCCCATATCCTCTCCTTAAGTGAAACAAGCGGACACGGGAATGAATGCCTGTCGAAAGTCAGACCTCTCGCTTCTTTCCATCTCACGCAACCGTCTCGCAGTACCACCAAATAAACACCCAGGGGTGGCATAACGCATAAGCGCAGCAAGCGACTACGTGCGGTATCTTCTTTCAAATAATCAAAATATGAACATTTTAAAAAAACGTGAGTCCACATAATTAATTATCAAGTGAAAGCCAATGTGGTTACAATAATTAGGTGTAAGTTTTGACAATTATCGGGAATATCTTTGAAACAGTCGTTTGGTTTCGGCAGGAAGATAAATTTGTATTCAAAAAAGTTCGATGAACTTCATCGCTCATCTATCACGTTAACAGCTCGTCATGTCAGTAAAAATCAGTCCCTCCGATGTTTAGACATGTAACTTGAGTGACGAATGCATTCATAAACTAAGAAATATACGAGACCTAACTTATGAACGAGTTTACACGTTTTTCGTGATAATTAACTAGACACTAACTTCACTTTATCTGTTAACTGCTAGCTCAACAATGGATTAGTAAATTACGCGTCAGGAATGCGTGCACTACATGGCGTTTCTAAAGTATTTACAGACACAAATAAATTTGAATAAATCGGTAGGTAAAATAATAATATAAGGGGCAGATAAAAAATAAGCAAACGTGCGAAAAAATATATAAAAAAATAATATTATTAAAACGCAAAATTTAATAAAAAAAATCAGTAGCGTCTTCTGTGTGGGTAAGTGCTATTAAAGGGGGAAACCAAAAATCTATGATGAGAATGATAAGAAAAACTGATATAAACATTGATAACGTACGGCGCCAGGAATAAGTGACACTATTTGATGATAAAAAAATGTTTTAATCTTTTAACCAAACAAAAACACAGTCGACTACCAAAATTATTAATATGAAAATCACAGCGTTAATTTTTCAAATAAAATAACAGGAATTTTGATATTTGTAAGTTTATCTACGAAAAAATATTTTAATTACAATAACGCTCTCGTTTGAAACAAAAAAAAAATATAAAATTTAAAAATGAAATCTATGTACCTACATTATTACTAAAAAACAATAGCTAGAATAAAAGTATCTAATTAGTCGGTAATCAGTAGGTAGTGCCATATTAAGAGTTACCCAAAACTAACTTGTTCATTTTATTTTGAAATACTCAGAAAAAAATCTTTGGGAGTAAGTAATCTTGAATCTACAAAATGGACAAGGTGAATTTCGGAAAAAGACGCCTCATATTTACTTTTCAATATTGGTCGTATAGTGACATCTTAAAAATAAAGAGTAAACATAATACACTTGCCACCTATGATCGAGTAGCACAACTATTAATTAAAAAGTCAAAATTTCGATAAAAAAATATTAAAAGTAAATATCTATTATGAGCACATATTTTTTAACGACATAAAATAAGAATCATCTATTTAATCTATAATTACAAAAAAATATTTAATTTTCATTTTAAAATTTCGTCGGTAGATGTCATTCTTAAAGGTAAGTGTAGAAGTCTAATTTTTATACGCCAATAATTAGGACAAATTATTGAATGATTTAAAAAAAATTGTGTAATAAAAATCTACCTTAATAAGATTTTCAAAACATCTCAGTTGAGTTGAGCATTCCTTATTCCAATAAAAAATATATGTAGAAAATGAAATGGGGCTCTTATTTCATCATCAGGTATCGCAACCAAAACAGGCTATTTATTTTTATTATTGGTTGATAAAGTAAATTTGTAAAATTTCATTATTTAATAAGATGAGAATGAAAAAAAAAATGAATATAAAATGTTTAATCAATTTTTCAAAAATAGGGAGGCACGAAGCACCCCTGAGGCGGTGGTTATGGCGCTTAAAAAAAGACAAAAAAAAATTGGCAGAAATGAGTGATCACTGTCAATACTAAGTGGAAAAGCATTATATTAAAAAAAAAAATGTACTACATAATTCCACTTGTATTTATTATTATCAGGACCAGTTTCGCTCATGACGAACGGTTGATAATACTCGTCATGAACAGTGGCGGATTAAGCTCAAGAGATGCCCCAGGCGCAATAAATTTTAGAGGCCCTGTTTTTTGTATAACATAATGACGTCAAAAAAATTCATGTAAAATAAATAAAAATCTGAACAAAATATATATGGGTAATATAATATAAACTATTTTTGAGGCCCCAAGCGAGCGCCTCATGCGCTTATAGGATAATCCGCCACTGGTCATGAATGAAATGGCTCCTGATCATATTTAATAAAAGTGGAATTAGTACAAATGAGTAA
Organism: Himalopsyche anomala; assembly: GCA_031772345.1. Lineage (NCBI taxonomy): Eukaryota > Metazoa > Arthropoda > Insecta > Trichoptera > Rhyacophilidae > Himalopsyche > Himalopsyche anomala. Next base: position 875,746 of record CM062831.1, on the reverse strand, counting down.
GTTATTTTTTGAAGAAATAACTAAATTATCGAAAAAATAATTGTCATTTGTAATTGATTACAGCTGTTATTGAATAATGTTTGAAATATAAGAAACGGTTAAAATAATCTTATCTTTCGACAACAAGTGTTAAGCAAACGAAAAACCTACATTCTTGCAATAAGTTGCTGACAATATCATTGGGTAAAAAAAATAATCTGGTATTTTATCATACAGTAAGACATAGAATTGTATATTGCCCAAAACAAAGCTTTATGTGAACACTGTAGTAAATTTAAATAATTCAGTTTATAGTATAGAAATTATTGTATCTGAGATTCAATGGATTACCAATATTAAGCGAATTCTTATTTATACCTGATTCCCGAGATCAGTTAGTATAAGCAGGAGAATAATCGAAATCTTATTCACTATGTTATAAATCTTTTAAAAAATAAAACACCACCTTAAACAGCACGCTACTGTGCTACACGATATAATAAGGGCTGCAAATTTGCAGCGGGTGGTGACTGGTACAACGTTGAGTAACATGGGAAGATAGCAATTCGGTAATTAGCTATGGTACACTCAAATAAAAACCAACTAGGTCTTGAGCAACTGCTCCCGAGACACTTACAATTGCTTTATGCACCTGTGTTATTTATAATACATCTGGTAGTACTGTAGAATGGGACCCAAGTTGCTTCTTTTTAAAACTAGGAATATTACAATTACTTTGATCTTTTCAAATAATTACAACATTAACCATTAAACGCCCAGCAGTTCATATAAGGACTGCAGATTTTCGTCGTTTGCTACCCAGCGGTCCCTAGAGGGACCAGTAAGTATGGCGAGTTTCGTGACAGGAATACATTGATTTACAATAACAATATACAAACTATAGATATTATTGTGACTGACCAATTGCCCAAAGTGTATCAAAAATCTCAGGCGTATAAATGTGCAGTCATGGTTTCACATGTAATTTTTTTAATGTTTACTTTCAGTTGGGACTTGACACTGATTGCGTTTTTAATTTAGTGTTGTATTCCCCATGACAAATGATAAAAATGTTTATGGTACTATTACGTTATCTTAAGTGGGGTCGCTTTATCTTGATTTAGACAACTACTAAAACGTGCTTACAAAATAAATCCTTATCAGTGAATATACGTCTATATCGAGTGGCACAATTTCCGATACAATCTGGTGTGATTGAAAATTGATGAAAGAAGTGTCAGGAGGCGACAGCTAATTCCTTATCATCAGGCGTGGTAGCTACTAATTAAATTAAATGAATCACTTAACTTAGACTAAAAATTCAGAGTTGCCAGTTTTCCGAAATCAGAGATCAGGACAGGCACCATTTCAAATGATACAGTTAATGAAATGAGGAAGCATTTATCCATTCTCAAGTCTGCACTCCTTGGATTAAATACAATATTATTTTGTGATTTGTAAGTCTGTAAGTGGCGTAGGAAGGTTTATGAATTTGCCGCCCCCCCCCAAAATTTCTTAATTTTATAAAATGAATTGTACTATTTTTTTAATTATGAGATTATACTAGTGGTGGCTTAATTTTTTTTATGTATAAATATAATTTCTCAAAAAATATTGTATTTTGTTCATTATATTTTCTTTTGAATTTGAATTTCTAATATTGTAAAATCAAATTGCAGGGCAGGAACTTTGTGTGTCAAAAAAAAATATTAGGCAATGGTCTTTTTTATTAGTTTGGAGGAAAATGGTAAAATATTGCTGTTATTATTAGTATTAATTTTACAAAAAAGGAAATGATTTTAAAGTTGTAAGTTAATTCACAAGAAGAGATACTATATTTTATTTTATAAACATAACCTTAGGCAAAAAAACATATTTTAAATATAATTTCTGGATTTTCTCTTCGCAAAAGTTGTTAGTAACATTATCAACATCTATTTTATCTGACAGTTAAAATTTTATTAAAAGCATAGCTGTGGAGCTAAAATCCTTATCGTAGTCAGAAAAAACTTACGACTCTGACTACCGCCTCCAAAATAGTACATTTAGTCAGTGAGAGCACAAATTAGAGGAATAACAAAAGTGAAAGGGATATAGCTGACATTGGATCTGTATACATATCAATCACTTTCAAATTTTTTTGCTAATTTTCGAAAATGCCGACCACAAAAATGTGCAGCCCGGGGCGGTCCGCCCCCCCCTTGCTACGCCATTGGTCTGTAAGCTTTGTCATCAATATTATTTTCTTTTTTCAAATTGGATACAAATTGGCTCACAAAACACACTTTAGTGCTTACTAAATATTTTAACAGTCGATATTGTTTATTGTTATGATTTAAATTAATAAGGACTACAAACATTCCTTCATTTGGACATTATCGGCTATTAATATATAAATAACAACTTGAATGAGGACTATTTCTTATTGTATTAATAAAATTTCGCAGATTATCCATAATGTAGAGAAATATGAGAAATAAACAGATACCAAAATGTTCACAAAAATGTTGCACAAGAAGTATTCACTAATACAATATTATGATTTTGGTAGACTGATTATCATGAAATATTCTTAAGGTCAATGTAACCAAAGACCCATTTTGATACAACTTGTTGTAAGAACATAATCATTATATTGTATTCTGCAGAACTCCATAATGAATTTGCCATGTTTGTATGTATAGCTAAAATGTCAAATGCAGACTGAAACCACAAATCAAAATGGCAGCTGATGAATGTTGCAAACTGCTCAGTGTTCTAAAGTATGATAAATGAATTAATTATTCAAAGCAAAATAAACAATAGTAAAACGGTGATATTTCATTATTATAACTATTGGACGTCAGATAACCAATGTGGAATCAGATAAGAAAACACTGGACAATTGTCCCGTTTCCTAGCTACCAGGAGTAGTATCGTATAATAAAAATATGGAGATTTAAATAAAATAAAATCTCACCTGGCGCTTTGGAACGTGGCAGCGGACGACGTTCCCACTGCTCCGAATCCTACACCGACTGCGAGCCCTTCAGGAATGTTGTGGACAGTTATCGCCACAACTAGCAGCATTATCCTCTTCCACTGAGATTGACGCTGCTCCATCGCTTGCTGTGCACTCGCAGACAAGTCTTCGAATGTCTGAAATAACACAAATTATGTTGAGTATTTAATATCTTAGGATAATAAGATTTCAGACAGTAATTAGTTTGAATGTGTCGAATTGATGTAATATATATTAATTTAAAATAATGATCAATTGCAAGCATCGAATTCCACAGTTTCCTTTCATAATAAAAGACAAATATATTCACACAGCCTCACATTTTTAGCCTGACAGCGTCTGCCAAATCTGTACGTCAGATTATTTTATCGTGTCAATCAATCCAAATGTAACAATTGAACAAATCAACTAATATAAAATATAAAATAATTTAGATTATTCCACGTATTGTGCTACAAACTGTGACATGTGTTTAGCCTCTTTCAGAGGCATCCTCTGACAGTTTTACTATCACAAATGCTTGTTGAAGTATGAATGATTTTAATTTTACTGTTCTGATATATTATTAAAATAAAAATAAAATAAAAACGGGAGGCAAGGAGGGGATGATAGAAAAACAAACAAACAATAATGGTAATACAAATGACATTTACTTTAAGAAATGATTAACTAATGAGTTGCATCAATTAGGAAGGGTAAAACCGTTGGAAAATAAATTTAGCAGTGGAGAACAACCTGTTTTATTTAAGATATTATTTAATAATATTTCTTTATTGTTGATACTTTTATTTATTTCTAAAAATTCTAAGCTATTCATTTTTAAACCTTTTTTTATTTACTCGATGGAGTATTTCTACGTTACTATTTTGATTGAAATTATGTTCGTTTTCTATTAGATGACTAGTAACAATTTTCCAGAGTTTGTCAATTATCTAATAGAAAACGAGGATAATTTTCAAATATAGTTAAGAATTGTGAAGAGGAACGACAGAAAAAGAAACTTTCGATTAAACATCTATATTATTAATAGTCGATAATGTCCATCCGTCCGTCCGTCTGTATGATTGTCCCCGATTTCCCCCGACATAAAAAAAGTGAAAAAAACATTACCAAATAATTCAATTAATGTGCGCTATATCTCACAGTAGAATATTGTGATTCACAATGAATTTGTCAAATGCGCTGTATCAACACTTTGTCACATGACTTCTTGTATTAGACGAAACTTTTAGAGTAAAGAAGATGGATTTGTTTTTAAAGCCAATTTCAAAATAAACGATTTTCTATGGAATGAAAACAGATTTTTTAGCTCTATGATTCTGCATCTATAGATTGAAAATTTTATTTTTTCAAGATTGCTTTCTACCTTTGCTTCTGTATTGCGCATTGTAACTTACTTTACAATTTTTCATACTTAACGCTCGTTTCCTTTTGAAAAAAAATATAATACATATTCTCACAATACCGACTATCCCTTTTCTCAGCTGCAAGCAATACAAGTCAAGAAATTACCTGCACATTTTCTGCTCCTGAATGTCTATTTGACTGGCCGACTCTTCTTCTGTTGAACGAGTTGTTACTGCCAGAATGCTGGTTGTTGATGCAGTCGCTAAAGCTGCCAATACCATCACCGGCTGTCTCAACTGTCACCACACTCATGGGAATGTTCCCGGAATTTCTCCTGTTCTCCAGACAGTCCTCGTCAATCTTATTCTTTGATCTCGATTTATTAGATTTTGTCATTGCTGTAATTAAACAACATAATAAGAATACCAAAAATATAAGTTCATTTCTCTCTGTCTCTCTGTTTTTTTTTAGGATTGACATATTTATAAATCAATGTATATTATATCCATAAATGTTCATTTCCATATTTTGATCATTGCAATTGATAATATAAAAACTAAATTTGTTAATTGAAATGAAATGAAAACACCAATGCGCTTTGGATAACAATAATATAATATTTTAATGCATGCATCAAATTAATTTTGATTTGCCATTGTACAACCTCAATCGTGGGCACGCAAGTAGGATGCAAGAGCAAGCGTCAGTTTTTGTATTTCACTTTATATATGTGAGAGAGAAAGGAAGAGAAAGATACAGATCTTGTTAAAGAAATTAAGGTATCCACGTAGGAAATATTAAAAATAATGTTTAAGCGTAGATAAATTAATCAACAAAATTAAAATGACTAAACTTCTACACTGAATATTATCAACTCTCTACTTGACGTTCAACACCCTTACAACTATCATCTCATATGACCAGCATGAAGTACAAGTGTTAACAATGATCATCGGTTAACAACATAGAATTTGGGAGTATGTAAGTAAATAATAGTAGTAAAGGTTTAGCGTCAAGAGTAAGCTGAAAAAAATCAGATAACTTCATATTGAATACAACATAATTTGGCTTAACCTCACAATGGTGGTCGTTGACTACAATAAAATTGCCCTTCCGCTGACCTTTCAGTCACATTTTAGAAAAGGGATTTGAACAAATTTAAGCGATTATCTTGCATTGTTTTTATTACTTAATTGAAGTAGTCGCATCGTTCAAGCTGCATACTTATGCACATCAATTTCAATAAAGACAAACAAATTGGTTTTATGAATGCAAGTTTCTTTCCTGAGCTAACGTTGACAATAAGACATTTATCCGTAGCATTACGGAATAGTGCAATATCGTCTGCTTAGCTTGAAAAATACGTACAACAAGAGAATAATGTTGAGAACAGAGATTAAGCGGAATAGTAAACAAAATATGTCCTGAATTTTATAAAAGCTTTAGAATAGACCAATGTTAGATCAGTGATCGAGTGGCCGACGTCGTTGGCTTCGGTTACGGCCGCTATGGATTTGAATCTCAGCAGGACAGTTTTATAAATTGATTTTTCAATTAATTTATGGATTTCTGTTCGAAGACACGGATGTCAATGTATATCTTATCATTAGTTCTGTCCTAGACTTATCCTTCTCTCCCTACTCGTTTTGGAAAAGAGAATTTGAATCGTTCAAATTATGTACAATCCCACAGATTTTGTCACTAACGACCCGGGTTTCGCCTTTCGGTATCTTCAGGCGTTCAAGTGCATGGATGAACTTACGCTCAGTAAATGAGTGTTTCGTGTTTATATATATGAAGATGCCGAAAGGCGAAACCCGGGTCGTTAGTGACAAAATCTGTGGGAGTGTACATAATTTGAACGATTCAAATTTAATATTGAAATTCCACCAAGCACCTTCAGTCGAAAACTTAAATTATATGGAAAAGAGAAGTTGAACAGCTGAGCAACGAGCAGTTCTCTTAGACAAAAATCTGTTGAGATCAGCTCCATTAGGTGTATATTCCATATTAGACACAGGCATGGTTAAACAAATGTAAATATTTCGCACTAACAGCAAAGATAGATTTTTTTAAATAATGCATCAAGTTAACATACAATTTTTCATATATTGTTAAGAGACATTGAGCAGTAATACAGAAATGTATAATGTATAAGGGGTTGGGCTGCCTTGGGATATTGCGATTTATAACTGGTTTCGTGAAGTTACCTTGAGAGTTCTTTAATATTTACCATTTATATTTCAAGCAACTCACAAGATGCAGCAATTACCGTTTATCGTTACATACATTATTTACAATATGTTATAAATCTTTCAGTTTTATTTTCTGCATTTTAAATCTCAACAATTGTTTGAAGCCCATTAAAAAAGTCGAAATATTTCGTTTTCCAAACAAATATTTGAAAATCTAGATATTGGAAATTTGAACATAATTTTTCATTTCAAATTTGCCAACAAAAAAGTGGTATAAATATTACAGCAAATTCATGATGAAATATGCAAAAAAAAAATGCTTTATTCATATATCGAATTCAGCTTGATTTATATATTACTAGCGAGTACACGACATGCGTTGCAATGCCACTCAAAGAAAGAACGTGTTTGTGTTTTAATTCTGTTTATTGGAGTGCTTTTGAATATCTTTTGTTTTTCCGTCTGGTGCGTATACAAATAGATCTGAAGGTTTTCCCCACATACAGCTGACCATGTGAAAAGCATAGATTTTCAAAATTTAGTCCACACACTTGTAGTGATTGTCCCTGTGCTTTGTTGATGGTCATTGCAAATGCGAGACGCACCGGAAACTGCAAACATTTAAATTTGAATGACATATCTGTTGGAATTAGGGCTTCCAATTAACCGGACTTTCCAACTAACCGGTTTTCAGTTTTTTTCTAGCAATAAAGCCGGTTAACCGGTTTAAACCGAAATATAACGTATTTCGATTAGGTAGGTATGCAAAACGATTTTTTTTTTGTGGAAAATTTTAAATATTTGTCATAAATGCTCCAATTTTAATGAAAAATCGATATTAATCTTATAGATGGAACACAGAAGGCATTATATATATATATATATATAAACAACAATGACAATCAAATGTGGAACAATATTTTATGATAAAATATGTCAAATAAAAAAATAGAACTTGATAATAAAACTCATCAAAAGAAAGATCTTTAAATAAATGCATTTATTTTTTTAAGCATATCGACTAGACAGGACATCCAATGCTTAGACAAAAATATAGTAGAATACAACAATATTAGCTTATATTATTTCTCCACTCCCACTTTGAAGCATATACTCAAACAATTATTTTTTAACGATAACTGCTTGTTACTCAGTTGCTCAACCCCCTCTTTTTTCGAAGAGAGAAGAGATTGAAAGTTATGGCTAGAACATGGGTGGCTGATCACTCTCACTACGTCATAGTAATTTAAGGGATACTGGAATAGAATATTAGGCATCACAGACATCCATGCCATAGAAAAGAAATCTATGAACTGATTGCAAAAATCCGTCCGTACTGAGATTCGAGCTTGTTTGGTCTGCAACCCAAAGAAACGACGTTGACCACTCGCCCATGGACTCGGAGTTATCATGCTTATCATGTGCAGACCATAATACTTAACAAGCACAATAATAACAAGAAAAACAAGCACAATAATAATTATATTTTATGATAACATCAATTATTTATTGGGTTTATGTTATTTTCTGAACAATTATTTATTTATAAATATAGGTATTATACGATACTAAAATTTTCATTTACGTACAAAATTACTTAGATAATATTATATTTAAAAAAAACATAGTTTACAGTGTTTGTTTATCTATTGCTCAAGAAAATAATTCGTAAAAAAAAGAATGCATTGAAAATGTTATATTTCATGAAACTACAAATTTGAATTCAAAAATTGTATCAATCAAAAAATTTTCACCAAGCAAAGCTGTATTTGAATATATTTTTATATTGTTCTAGTTAAGATAGATATTGTGCTGTTTACCTGAAAAATATCAATGACTTCTTAATTTCCTATAACCTCATAATCAGTGCGTATAAGCAATTTGTATATTACTGAGAAACTATCAATAATCTCATATTATTTTATTAAAAAGAAACATTTTTTCCGCACTAAAAAATACTCAAGTAAATGTATTAGCATTAAACTCTACTAGGTCATAAAACATCTACTAGGTTTGTCCGTTCTATTGTTGATTATTTTACTTTACTTCGTCGACCTTGTGGGAGGGTAACATTTTAGCAACATCTGGTATTAATTTAATGACACTTAACAATAAGCAACCTCTAATGTTTACAACTGAGAAAGGATGAGTACTTAGGTTATAAAAATACGACTGCATCTTTTGTCAACGTTTTGCAAACGGAAATGTATGAAGTTAACAAAAAGCAACCATATAATTGAACAATACAGTAAAAGTGACATGGGACAAAGTTCTTGGAATAATTTTGACCCCCCGTTAGGTAAAATTTTACAATTAACTCTTGGGTATTAGTTTTCACATATCGCATTATGATGGAGAATAAAAGGTTGATACAATAATTAAAAATATCATATTTAAAGCAGATTTTTTTTGCATTGTTGACTTAAAGACAAAATCAAGTATACTATAATTATAATGCAAAAATCATACAAAGGAAGAATATATCTACTAACAAGCACACAAAAAAATAACAATGTGTAAGGAGATTTAGATTATTACTCATTAATTAAATTGTATACGTTTTAAAATGGTACATAGTTATATGGTATGCTTATTAATAGTTTTTTCATGATTTATACGGATGATTTGTCAAATTTACAATAAAGGTTATTGAGTGACGTGCATGTAAGAATCATTCCGTCTTTTGATAAATAATTGCCAATACTTACGAAAAAATATTAAATTATTTGAAAAAGTCATTTCTGTTCACAACATGGACAACTTCGAGACATAAGTAGATTTTTTTATACAATTCGTTACGTATTTTTTTCCCGCTTTTATGCAGTAAATTCATTGTAAAAGATTTTTCTTTTTGAAAAAAAAAAAGAAAAATAAGAAGAGTATTTTTGATAAAACGCGGTTAACCGCGTGAAATAAACCGGTTTTCAGTTTTTTTCAAAACATGCGATAAACCGGTTAACCGGTTTGGAAGCCCTAGTTGGAATCATTGGGATGCTTGGCAACAGTAGATTGTCCCCTTTTAATTATCCATTTAAAATTTTAAGCTTCGATGATATTGTTTATTATCTTGTTCACTGAAAGCCTGATACTGCTGCAAAGTGGCGAATTTATATTTCCGAAAAGAATGATAGGTACGCCAATTTTCAATGTGGCGACATGTCTGGCAAATCAAGTGAATTTAAGAATTCATCTGGGTAATTGACTAAAAAACTTCGTCTTGATTCATTACAGTATTGATAGACTTATACGCTGTCTCTTTGCCTGGTATTTCATTTTGAATCCTGAAGTTGTTGGCATTAACATCGTTGTTTTTGGCTGCTAATATAAGACTTTCTCTGAGCCATTGATGATTTTTGTAATTCTGTGAGATATTTTTGGGAAAACTTTGTGAATCAATTCGCCTCGCCTATGGTTCTTGTAATTTTACTAAGGTCCGCGAGTCCCTTGTTTATTTAAAAGAAAACATATTCTTAGATCAAATGAGTACATAACTGCAATTTCTGACTTATACATTTTCTATGACAGCATCAGCACAGTAATACATTTTCGGAAACTTACATTGATAAGTTTACAGTAAATTACATATTGTAAATGTATTAAGTAGCAATCGATTGCTTATTTAAGTACTCCATCAGAAAAACTCACTGCTTCCTGGAACACCGATAATTGCGTTGATATAAAGCGAGCCCCTTGTAAGCGCATTGGCAGCCCAATGCTGGCTGTGCAAATTCAGAAAACTTTTCGGGCTTCCACACAACACAGTTGTTTACCCCTCATATACAGAAAAATATTCAGTCTGACGATGCTTCTCAACGATGTGAAACACATGTCATACGTAAACATCCGAACATTGGAATACACATTTATCAATTTAAATTTTGTATTAAAAATTGATTAGACCTCGTTAAAATTGAATTAAATAATCATTTTTATTGTGTATATTCGCTTATTCATTTTAAGTCTTTAAATCTTTAAATAATTATTAAAAAAAGAAGCATCAAGTGGCTTGACCCCAGCAGTGATTGAAATTTGCAATTATCAATAATCAAAGAAACATGACTGTAAAATTACAATTATTGAGTACACAATATTTAATTATCGAGTTTAAATTACTGTTCTAGAGTTGTATTGTAATGTGAAAAATAATAAATTAATTCTACAAGCTTATTATACAGTAAAAAAAATATCAACATATTTAGCTCTACAACTATCGCAGATTATTATCGATAGCGATATTTGCATCATACCACTGTCAGAACACAATGTATTTTAGTATACATATAAATAAACTAAAATCTATATATTAATAGTCGATATCTATATATCAATAGTCGATAATGTCCGTATGATTGCATGATTTTCCCTCCCTCTGCCCCTCACCCTCCCAGCCACAACTCACAACCACATCATCATCCTCCTAAAATTAAGTAACTTACGAAGTTTATTTCTGCTACTACGAAAAATGATTGTTAACAAACTTAAACATTATTCCAAAAATTAAGTAATTTACGAAATTTCTGCAACTACGAAAAATGGTTGTTAGCAAACTCAAACATTATTCCAAAAATTAAATAATTTACGAGGTCTATTTCTGCTACTACGAAAAATGGTTGTTAGCAAACTTTTTTGCCAATTTCTGGCTTATTCAATAAAGACGTTTGTAATTTATTTTTCACGCCAGTAAATTTTCTGACTTAAAAATGCAACAAAAATCCCCCCTCCCCCCGTTGAGGTCAACGGGCTTACAGCTAGTAAATAAATAAATGTTCGAACTTTCGCTGTCACCAATAAGCAAATATTGTAAGTAAATCTGATCGATTTTACACACAGTTAACACAGACTTAAATAAACATATTAAAAAAAAAAGTTTGCCAATCGGTTTAGTCTTTGGACTGATGAAAATACATGCGATATCACTAAAATAGACATATGTTTCTTTATTCTTTATTTAAATCACCTTTGCTCTACATTCACATAAGAAAACATTATTTTTATGCAAATCTTAATTTGAGGAATTACATAAACTATTAAAATTAATTTTGTGTACAACAAAGGTTTTGAATGAAAAGTATCTCAATTTATAACAAGCATAATAACGCTGATTTATAATTTCCCGTAAATCACGATGCCAATAAAGAAGTTAAAATCGCACCTGTTTGTAATTGTCTTTCTAATTATACATTAAAATATGTGCCGATAGTTTGATGAAGCTATCTATTTTACCTCCAAAAAAAGAATTCACTACCATAATTAAATTTTAGAGCTTGATGGTACATATATGTACAAATATTGTTTTGGGAAGACTCCTAATGGAGTTTATCTCAACAGAAAAGTTTATACGAGAACTGGTTGTTAGTAAAATACCACATACAGCGCGATTGAAACTTCGTGCAGAAGTCGGTTTTCGGTCTTAAAACTTAGAGTTGGAAGAGGCGATCTCAGAAAATGTACCTCAATCAGATTGAGAACCTTTTAAGCAAAAACCAGCATAGGAGTACCCTAATCAAGTTAATAACAATGCACCTACCTAATAGTTTAGATTTAAAAAATTTGGCTCTCAAAAGAAATTTCGATCGTTGTCTAATGGCTGATATTTGGCTCAGTTGACTAATGAGTTTGTTCTAAGCCAACGACATTGACCACTCGACCATGCGGTAGATAAGATTATATTTTAATTTTGTAATATAAATATTTTATTTCTAATTTATTCCAATTTTAAAATGTATTATTTAAATAGTTGTATTAGAGTGTTCGCTATAATGAGATGAGTGTGGTCGCTCGCGTGGGCAGCTCATAGGGAATATTGGTCAGGAACGAAGGAAGAGGTTAACGATCCTTCTAAGCTGCGCGCGCATGGCCGCGCAGCAGTTTGAAACCTCCCCGCCCACTCATTCCGGGTTGGCGTGCACTCCAAGACAACTATTCAATTAATATTTGATTGGCCCCTTCAACCTTAGAGGGAGCATTGGTCAGGATAATGGTGAAGATTTAAATCGAAGAGGATGAATAGTTTATGTAAATATCATGATAACTTACCGATCATCATGTTTGGCGAATTGATTCCAAGATAATCCAAGAAAATATCAGTCCCGTAGACAAATGCAGCACCGAAAAGGAATCCAAATGCGACAGGTACAAAAGCCCACTGTCCATTTTCACCATATAGTCCAGATTCAATAGAGAGCTCGATAGCCGGTGATAAGAGAGACCAATACGAAGCCGCCATCATCACTCCGGCTGCAAATCCCAAGGATGTATCCAATAGTTTCCTCTGCAACAAAGAGATATGTGTGATCTCAATGAATTTAATTGTTAGTCACACTAATAAAAATAATAAAAGATTTTTAGTACCTTTTCCACATAAATTTATTTGATCAGGACCGGTTTCGCTCATCGCGAGCATTATCAATTGAAAAGAAAAATATATAAACAGTTACTAGTTAGTAGTTGCTTACACCTTTTATTTCAATTTAACTTGTATAGCACTATCAAAGAATTTAGTTAGTCACAAAGTTAGTCACACTATCGGAGAATTTTTGAGATAGTAAAGAAATCTAATAAAATTACTGATAATCATTATAGAATATACTAACGTATGTTAAATTTATTAATTTTTAAAAATATTCACAATTGTACAGCCGAAATTGACCTTAAGAAGTGTTTGCCTCGGTGGGGTGTTGTAAATTTAAGTATGATAATGATGTACGAGAAACAAGCCAACAAGATAATCAATCAAATTTTCACAATACATATAAAATACATCTGAAATTATGATTTTTTTTCCCGCCATAACCACGTCTATTGGACTCTAAACAGAGCATCACAACAGAAATTAGTGTTGAAGGTACATCGCAGTAGAAGGATGGTGCTAAGTATGGATGGGTGGGAGGTAATGCTGACATCGTAGACATCCATGCCTTTGAATACAAATTTATTTTGATGGCTTAATTCCATACTGCTACAGCCAGAAATTGGTAGTTTTGAGATATGGCTGACCAAAGTTTTGACACATGTAAACTGAATTGTAAAAAAGTGATCATTATTATTTATATCATCTTTTTAGTGAATCATTTAGTAACTTATCTCAATTAAATTAAAATTTATTGCAACGTTGGCAAAATCGTAAAACAATATTTCGAGTATTTTTATATGAAACTGAGAGAAGAATGTTTGTGGAGCTTTAGAAGAGAGGTGTTCGAATATGATGGGTAATATAACACTCAAAATATTAAATTTTTGACTTATCATTCTATGGAACTATGTCATCGTCTATCGTCATCGTCTCGACTTAATTTTCAAAGAAAAAGTTTAGATATAACAAAGATGTTAGCAATTTTAAATAAATTTTATACGACAATGATTTCATTGATGCTTGTTGATGTCATAAAGCCAGTGCAATAATTATAAGAGTCATCGACAATAAATATTTTAACAAAAACAACTTATTTGGTATGCCTGCATTACATTTAATAAATGCTTGTAGTTAAATTATAAAATAGAGTAATCAATGAATAATTCTTGGTATAGTCGTCGCCACTGATTCAAAGTAATTATGGTAATCGTACATTATATTTTGTAAATGTTTATGATTAAATGGCGGAGACTCGGCCATTACCAACAAGGATGTTTTACAGTTGGAATTACAATAAGTTTGTTCAATAACGATTGATAAGAATACTGGTCAAGCACGACTTTCATGTAATAACAATATTCACTCAAATACTTTGCCGACAGAATTATTTTTTCATGACATCATAATTATGTCTTTTAAAAATTATGCCAACACTATACACGATTCTATAGCTACCGGCTCGCTAGATCTAAGTATAGATAAAAGATATTCGCTGAGTGTTTGTTCAATTATTTACTTTACCATTGAGATATAGTTTATAGGATGTCATATTTGGATATTTTCACGGTCAAAATTGATGACCCTGATGTATTTTATTATCAAAGACGCGTGAAAAATCGAGAAAATTTTACAAAAAAAACGTGAATTTAAATCAAGGTTGCTGAGATAATGTTTTGATTTTATTTACTAGGATAGTAAAATGTGATTAATTTGTTACGGTATTCCTGTAAGACGAAAAAAGCAAAAAATTTGTGTGTTTGACAAACTGTTTTAGTTGTAATTCAAAGTTAAAGTTACATCGGATTTATTCATGATGGATCATTTGTATTAACTTTCCCACAAATTGAAACAACAACCAACACATTAGGCTCAATAATATTTTGTTTTGCTTAAAAAAATCAGAGCAAAATATGATAATGAAATGTGATTCCCAAACTTATTATGCTCACGGACCCCTTCATGGAGAAAAATTTGACCACGGACCCCTAAGTGAAATAACTCCCCCAAATTAATTTTGACCGGCCATAGACCCTCTGAGCGGTCTCAGGGACCCCTTGGGGTCTGTAGGAACCACTTTGGGAACCACTCCTGTAGATCTTTAGTGCATTTAGCATGACTTTGTCACTATGTTTTAAATTTGTAACAAATTTATGCCAATCTAACATATACCTAACATGATTTAATAACTTTAGCTGTCATACAAATAAATACTTTATTACTGCAATAATGGTCAATAAATTTCATATTTTTAAAGTTAATTATTTGTGAAAATAAATGTAATTTAAACAGAATTTTAATAATGTACATCCATCATGCATATTCCACATTCCACATATTAAATCAAAAGTGAAATAAGTTTTATAATATTTACTGCATTATTTCAGACAGTCAATTGAATACGTCTGACCAAAACAAACATAAAAAGGCATCATTTCAATATGTGAAAACAAATATTGCAGGCACACAAGAAAAACAATTTGAGACTTCATCAAATGAATAATAAAATTTTAAAAAGGCAACTATGGGAAAACTGAATACATACAGTGAAACCTCGATTCTACGTTTTTCAAGGGACCGTAATAAATGAACGAATAATGCGGGAAACCGATAATGCGGGAAATCTTCAAATAACACCAAAAAAAAGTTTAATTTTCAAAAAACTTTATTTATTTATTCATTACATTTTTTTAAATTTTATTATGTTTTTAAAAAAATAAATAACATAAAAATGTAATAACATAAAAATGTAATTTAAAAAATATTATTTTATATTGAATATGTTTGTGTATGCTTTTCTAAGCACATAACAACAAGAATAGTAACTTAGCGTTCGTACTAACTTACATGGGACATTATATCTAGAAGCTAAAACATGGAACGCTAGAAATTGTAGAAAATTGTTGAGAACAATTTCAATTTGACATTTTTAAAATCGAAGTCAGTCACCTTTTTTTAATGACTCCACGGCTACGCTTAAAACATAATTACTTTGCGTCATCGAGGCTTAATGTGAGGAGATAATTCTAGTTTTAAAAAAATCTAAAAGGAAAAGGGTTTCAAGCGTCTTTCACTGTATTTGTTATAATTACTTAACAATAATAATTACTTGTTATGAGGCGCGTAAAATAAGATGACAGCATCTAATAATAACAGGATTGTTAATATGAGTTATTTATTGCTTAAAATCTGTCAGGTATTACGCTGAGAGGTTGAGAAAATATTTTTTATAGTGATTTTTGATAGACAACGAGAGAAATCACCTGTAACTTCAACAATTGCACAACATAAACAAGGTTTTCTGTGTACACATAGCGAATTATGAAACGTTGCAAGAGAAACCCCCAGCGAGAGATGAATTATGAAGGTTGATTATAGTGGATGTTTTTAAATATGTATATTGTTTGATAGTGTATTTACCTGAGTTCCTCTGATGACGACGACAAGTGCAGCACCGACAGCAGTCATTCCCCATGTAAACAAAGTCCCCAAAAGGGCCTGAGTGACAGCCCCGTACCCTTCCAACATGATTATGTGTTACAGTACACTTTTTCACAAATTCATTAATGAATTAACCTATACTTTAATTCAAAATAACGACTAAACAAAACGCGACAAGTGTCATTCGACAGCACGAAACTTCCACAAGTGAACTACTCCGAATGTCAAACGTTTTAGTGCTGCCACTTTATAAATTTGACATTTATAATTTGTCTATGACATTCAGATTAGATCGAGTGATAAAAAAAATACTTTTATTCATAGTTGAATAAATTAGTGTACAGTCTATTTACTAATACTTAATGTGTAAATTTCTTAATACAACTGTTATCTTGTCCGCTTAATAATAGTGTAACAGTATTTTAAAAATTGCTTAGTGTTTCGTTATTTTTATATTTGAAAAAAGAACAGCTAGTTGGACAAGGTATTAATAATTTGACTGTCATTCTTTTTTGCAAGTCAATTTAAATTACTATTATGTTTATCTTTAAATATAGTAAATTCAAACGTCGTTTATGCAGAACTATTTCTACAACATATGAGCATGTATGTAACTTGAATTTTCTCATTTGCATAGAACATTGGTCGGCAAAGTGCGGCTCTTTGGCCCCTTAAGTGCGGACATTAATAGACAGAATTTGGCTCCCAATATTTTTTAAAATTGTTTGTAATGTTCATATTTGGCTCTTGGCTCATAAGTTTGCCGACCACTGGCATAGAACATCAAATCTCAGGATACTGAATACAGTATAAAGGCCGATGCTGAGACAATTGGTTAAGTAGTTACTGTCCTCTTACAAACTAGGTAGCCAAGTCTTCAACATTAAAAGGTAGCTAAATACAGGAGAACCTTGTCTTTCGCACCTTTGACTTTCGCACAATTCGCTATTTCGCACATTATTGAAAAAAAAATTTTTTTTTTTATAATGCAAAAATGTTTTGATTCCGTGCAGTAATTTCCCTGTCTTACAACGAAACGCATATGAGCTAAGTTAGTACTATCAAAAGTGTTACGTACTGTTCGCACATATGCATCGACACACGAACGCGAGCGGGTCCGAATGCATCCGAATGCATCTGAACGCATCCGAACACTCCCGCCTAATTTTGACAGGTTTAGTCTTGCGTCAGTGCACGTACAGGTGCATTGTTCCGCGAGCTTTGTCACAAATATTTCGTACCCACTTTAACATGAATGGGAAACGAAAAAACAGTGAAGTAGATATGGCAAAAAACAAATTAAGAACCCATTAACTTCATACAATCGAAACGAAGATGGCTATAATAAAACGATCTGAAAATGGAGAGTCTTATGCTTAGATTGGTCGTTCGTATGATATGAACAGGTCTACGATATGTTCGATATTAAAAAATAAAGATAAAATCAAGGAATATGTAAAATCGTGTGGAAATGTATTATCAAAAGTTCTTTCCCAATGGCAGGGCCTAGTGTTGGATGAAAGGGAGAAAGCTTTGTCATATTGGATTAGTGACCAAAATCAAAAAGACGTACCTCTGAGTACTTCGATGATTCAAGCTAAAGCTCTTAGTTTGCATAAGGATTGGAAGGCTAGACTAAAAGATGATTCTCACACGGTGTTTCATGCAAGTAACGGCTGGTTTTCAAATTTTAAAACAAGGAATTCTTTACACAATGTTAAATTCACTGGAGAATCAGCTGATGCGGATAAAGATGCTGCAAAAGACTTTATTTCCTCATTTTCTAAAATTATTGAAGATGGAGAATATACCTCTGGTCAAATATTCAATGTAGATGATACCATCAAGAAATCATCAAGACCTTAACAATAAAAACCATGAACGACGCTTTTATGCATCTCGAGACATTTTTGAATATTATGGAAGAATGTGATCCTAATGGAGAACGCATATCTCAAGTGCGTAGGGCGATCCATAAGAGTACGGCATGTTACAGAACTCTCTACGAAGAAAAAAAAGTAGTAAAACACAACTAACGCTTGACAAATTCATTAAGAAAATATAATTTTTATTTAGTATGTACTTAGTACAATTTTTGGTGTTTTTTTTTACTTCCCTCGGCTTTCGAACATTTCAACTTTCGCACAAAGTCCAGGAACCAATTAGGTGCGAAAGTCGAGGTCCTCCTGTACTTACTTTGTGGCTTAGCATTCATATTCTTTATGTAAAATCTATGGCCAAGAGTGCAGATATTTGAATTTTTGCGGTTGGTCACCTTCCCTACTAATTTGCCCCTACACCAGTGCTTCCCAAAAAAAAATCATACCACCAGTGTTTCTCAACCTTTTTGGGAGCGTGGCCACTTTTGAGGGTCTTTTGGAAGAATTGATATGGTTTTTAAAAATCTCTTTTTCAGAATCTTCATTGTTGCTGATTTTGTTGAAGTACATCAATTACATGGAAGCGGGAAAAACACAAAATTATCATTAATTTATTCACTTTAGTAATGTAGTTTCATTTTGTCTAAAATTTCCCAAATTTTAATTGTGTTTATAATTGATATCATTTTCCACTTATTATTGATGATTTTTTAATTGTATGTTATAGGTGTTAGTAATTATAATGTAATTTGTAAATCCTTTTAATTGTTAGTAATTGCTTACACCTTTTATTTCAATTTAACTTGTATAAATAGCACTGTTTAATTTATTTTCCTTATCAGTTGATAATGCTCGTGAGGAGCGAAACCGGTCCTGATCAAATAAAATTTTAAGTGGAAAAAGTACTAAAAATCTTTTATTATAATGCCATTCCACCAAGTATTGACAGTGAACACCTTAAAAAAACTATATTTTTAACTTTGAACTAGGCGTTTTTACCACAGGTGGGTTAGTTGTTTTTATATAAATATTTCTCACAAAATATTGTATTTATATTTGAAAATGCTGCCCGGGGCGGTTCGTCACTATCAGTTTCATGCAAGAATTTTGCTACCCATGGTGTTATTTATCCACTATCCACATTCTCAAAAACAACTTCCAATTGATTGCGTAACCATTTAGGTATGTATACCTGCAATAGATTTTGAGCAGCAGCTCATTATGCTTTCATACCCAATGTGTAGCAGAATGAGCCGCACATTAACAAATAAATTAAAATAGATTTTTTGTTTTTAAAAACGCTTCTAGCGATATTCACCTCAACGTTAACGTTTTTTATTCAAAGTTAATACTCCCAGACCAGTACTTTATCACAGCACGTCTGGGAAGATTGTATTTTGAAGATTTCAGTTCCACCCACCAGGCTATTTGTCAGCATTTTGTCAATGTATAATAGTTATAAATTTGAATGATTCAAATTTAATATTGAAATTCCACCAAGCACCTTCAGTCGAAATCTTAAATTATATAATAGTTATATTAAAAACGTCCAATATAGGTACTGGGTAGAGATCAGACTTTGTATTCAGTTAAAATTATTCATTCTATTGGGAAACCGTAGCCATAAAAAACAGGGATGACAATAGAGATGTGTTTGCGCAGTATTGAAAATAAAATGAACATTGTAAAAAAAAACTAATAATACCTTTATTTTACAACAATAAAGACATTGATGCATACAAATATTCAATATTATCATAAACTTAAGACTTAGTAAAAAAATACGTCGAGAAAAATATGCAATAATTGTTACATTATTTATTGACCTTTGGGAAACACTTTTCTTCTTCTTGGACCATATTTGCTCCCTATTTGGAGCATATGGCGACCACATCACACCTCCACGATTCCCTATTTCCCACCAATTGCTTTGCTTCCTCCCATGTTAAACCAGCATACTTCAGTTTCGCCAAGTACATCCTATGGATAGTGCCCGACGGTTGTACATGATGCCGAAATACCACCAGTAGGAAGAGGCAAGGAGAGTTTAGGCTCTCCGGAGGCATCCACAGCACGTGACCCAGCCATTTATCAACATTTAAATCTATTACACAAGACCACAGTACCAATTAATCTTCTGTGGGAAGTTTATTAATATTATTAATTATTATTATAGGGTAAATTAAGTGAGAAAGCGCTACAGAATATCAAGAAATATCTCTGAAAAGCCATAATCTAATATTTTATGTGTCATTTAAAACCCATCCATATATCAAAACAAACCACAACCCCTCATAATTAATATGTGCAGGCAGTTAGCCTCAAAGAGTCTTATCTTGAAAGTATTATTTTTTTTATTTAATATAAATTATATTTCTGATGAATATTATAATTGTTGGGTGTTGTATCACACAAAAAACATTTATAATTTGAAGTAGCACAATAGTATAATACTGAAAATTGTTAGATAACTGCTAATATGTAGAAAAATGGTAACAATTAATGCTTACAGATAGTGAATTCGTTTGACAGTACAGATCTAGTATGTAAATAAAATAATGATAAACGGTATTATAATCTGAGTATTAAATAAATCATTCTCGTTTTGGCAAAAAAATGTTAAGGTTTAAATAATTAATTAAGGAGTAAGTTGATTTCACTCATACAATTTGATATTGCATTCTTCAAATATTCTATGAATATTTGAATACTTAAAAAAAGGCACTGAGTGCCCATAAAGTTAAAATCTAACTTTCTAAAAATAAAATATGTAGAAATGTGGCATGACCAATACTCCAAGGTCTGATAGAAAGGATGATGAAGTAGATACGTATTTTTTCATTTGAAGGCACCATGTGCAATCTTGCTGAATCCGTTTAGAATCAAAATAACTGACAGCAACGCTGTGTCCTGTCGTTGTTTCCATTTTATGTATATTTTCAATAAATCGAGATGATTTTCAAATAATTTAAAGTTTTTTTTATTTATGCCATATATCTCAATTTCACTTTAAAGGTACACAGTGTTTTATTTGATTCAGCTTTTCAGTTGCTGCTAAAGAACGAATGAATGCGAATCATGTTACAAAATATTTTTTTAATATTTTTTATATTTCTGCATGATTCTACAAAGGAAGCTGACACCGCTATCAGACTAAGATTTTTTTGCCAGAACGTTAACAAAATATTCTTCAGGGATCGCAATGTATGGATATTTGCTGAAAGTGTAAATATAACCACCGAGCTATTCAACAGATGGGTTTTATCTTGTAAAATATTTAACAAAGTCGGGCAGTGTAACGATTTCTTTTTGTGAAGAAGAAAATTAAATCCTATTTTTGATTACTCGCATCTTGCTTTTACCAAATCAATAACTTACGTTGTTCCTACATTATTCAATATATTGTCTATATTAAAATTTGGAATTGTAAAAAAAATCTTTTTACCAGTGGTTCACATGCTTTATTGTGTATATGTACTGCCAATATGCTGGAGTTTCGTCATCTATTAGACATATGGTTAAATTTATCTATAATCTAACTTAAACATGATCTAGATCAATTAGGCAGAACACAGAACAAAAAACAGCATTCAAAAGCACAAATGGGATGGTTGAAATTCACCGTCTCCAACTGATTTACAATTACTATTTAAAGGATTCATTCTTATTAAAAAGTTGAATTTGTTATATTTTAGATCGCTTTCTCGCGATGGCATCCTCTACGGCCTTTAGCTGTTTCAGAAGTTCTTCTCTTCTCGATGCAGGTTTCTTCGGAGGTATCATACTGTTAATGGGGGATGTGGGGGCCCTCTTTTTTGACAATGATATTTCTAAAAATAAAACAGCAACATATGATGTACATATTTTGATTGGATTGCTAATGCTTACTTTGTGAAAATTCAATTTAAGTATGATATTGAATAAACTCTTAGCACTCAGTTTCACTTAGCGCATAATTGAAGTACAAAATTTGTAGTTTTATTTTACAACTGTGATTTTCTTTAATCTGAACAACGATATACCTTTTCTCATATCACTGTCGATTAAGTCTTTCTTTTGCGTCGCAGGCTGACCAGATCTGAGCGGAGGTTGTCCACCAGCAGCCTTGACATCCTGTCGATGTTTCCGATCATTGGGATTAGCCTGAAGATGCGCATGCGGGTGATGCATTGGCGGACCTCTGCCCGCCGGTCCGCCGGCGGCTCCGGCCCGTCGCAAGCTGGAAGAGGAGCTGGAGCTCGAACTTCGAGAGTCAGATTCTGAATCGCTTGAACTTGATGAAGAATCTAAAGAATTTATATTATTAATAATACCTGCAGGTAACAGATTTTTTATTTATGACTATGAAGATGTTTGCCATTGAACATTCCAATGTCAAAATCGGTCTCTGTGCTAATCAGCTGAACTGTATGGATCAGATGGCTATGTTCAAGTTTCGAAAAGTCAAAAAAATCAAAAGATATTTGAGATATTGGGCAAGGAAGTTAGTGATTTTCTTGAGTTGATCTAGACCTGGGCAAACTTTAAGGATGAACATTTTCTTAAATATATTCCACATACCTGATCCTGATGTAGAAGATTTGGAGTAATGTTTCTTCGTGCGTTGTTTTGGTTTACCAGGTTTAGGCCGTCCAAAAGCATCAGTCTGTCAATGAACAGTTGATTATTATTTTTATTTGAAATCGAACACATAAATGTACTTTATTCTACTGTTATCGCTTTCTATCGCTATAAAACACGACTGGAATAGTTTCGTCCTGATATCTGTGATGAAGTTAATAAGGTAGGAAGCAACAATGTTTTCATCAATGTTACCCTCTTCTTCATGCCAAACATAGCACATTACTATATTATTTTAAATAGACCATGTATAAAATATTTTGGGATAAGAGTTAATTGAATATGTCGCTGCCATAGAGGAACAGTGGGATCAAGTGAAAAAAATCGATTTCAACACTTTCCCTACGGTGCTAGAAAATACTTCCGATATGTTGTTGGACCTTTGGTCCACAGACCAATTGGTCAGAGAATTTTCTCCCACTGTGAAAAATAAATAAATCTAGACTTTTTTATAATAAAATAACAGTGGTACAATTGTTTATTTATAGCATGATATCATGACAATGTCATTCACCAAAAGATAGTAAGCAACTTAGTGATGTGAACCAAGAATGAGTTAAGAATAAAATAAGAAAAATTGATCAGCCGGCAATCTAATGTATCAAATAACATATATTTATAGTGCAAGAAAATTCTTTGAAGTGATATCCACCTTGGCATGCTGTGGAGGCGGAGGATTGGCAGCATGCTGTCTGGCGGCTGCGGGAGAAGGTGCTCTCTTTCGCGCTGAGGACGACGGAGCCGGGGGATTCATTGCCAGAGCGCGAGCGGTGGCCGCACGACGCTCTTGGACAATTACGGATGGAGATAGTGCCGCTAACCTGTGCATGGCAATATTCAAAGTAAGATGTTAGGATATTTTCTTAAAATTATAAGTTAACAAAAAAAGTATCAAATTTCTATTATGTGAATATAACTGCTATAAGTTTTGTGTCATTCACTTTTAATCAGAATTTCATGGCAACATTACCAGTGAACATGTTAAGTTTCACCATATATTTCTTTCAGTACCTTTTCCCTTTTCACTTGGAGAACTGAATAGCTATTTTTGAAGTGATAAATGAAGAGTTAAACTGTTAAAAGGACATTTCATCTTATGGCCTATGTTAAAAGCAATAATTGTAATTTCTAAGAGAATATTTGAAATCATGAATATAAGACAATTTTGCTATTTTCATCCACACTGCACAGGTAAATAATAATTTAACAAAATGAAAAAATAGTTGCCTTTGTTTCATGGGAGAATGTATACCACGCCTGACAACGTTTCTTCCAGGTGATCCGGAACGCTTGGAACTGGATGAACGTGAGCTGTAATATCAGTAAATAACGGGAACCGGGACCGAAAAAGGAGCATGTTGATTCGATTTCATTGAGAATGAAATTGAATATCCAAAATGCCAGGATTGGAAGGACCGAGACAAAAATGATTAGAATGATGGTAATTTATTACTTACAATTTCAATTCACTCGCATGCAATTGTGGGGGAAACTCTGTGAAGCACTTGATTGAAAGAGGATGTCATTTTATATATGTTTTAATATTTTTTTTTGCAGTTATTTTGTGCAAGCTCATGAAAAATCCACTTTCCTACTCAATCTAAAATTGGTTGTCATGCCCAGTATTGTTTCTTTAGATCGTTACTTGCTGGAAGTGAACTGTTTGAATTGTACCGTTTATTTAAGAATTATTAATTTATGACTTTTGTTACAATTTCATTATTGTTTTATCTTGCCACACAAATACAAGTCATGTAAAAGGTTATTTTTCTAAATATTAATATGATTGGCCATCTACACAAAATTGTCTTGCAATCTATCTTATGAGCGCCGATGTTCAATAGCGCCTTAATGTAAATATAGTACAAAATATAACACGACAAACCTCGACGATGAGTAAGAAGTAGCTGAGCTATAATTGCGTCCCTTTTTGCCTGGGCGTTCTTCTCTAGAAATAACCTGTCCCCCGATGCCTCGATCGCCTCCGCCTCTCATCCAAGGATCGGCCCATTCGTCACCTCTCGCTGCTCTCTGGACTATAACTTCACGAGTGGTACGACCTCGTCTCTGAGCATAAGAAAAGATATATAATTAAAACACTGAAGATTTTATGGCTACCCATATTTATCCAGCAGTAAGGACTAGGGCAGAGGTGGCGAACCTTTTTCGCAAGTGGGTCAAATTTGATTTGAAATTTTTTAAAAAGTCACATAGATGTAATAATTAAGATTTTAAATAAAAACAATCATTTCTAAAAGTACAAGCGGGATAGATAATTTCTCACGCGGGTCCCTGTTCGCCATCCTTGGACTAGGGCCTAGGACCCAGTTTTTCACATTGAAAATTCTGGAAAATGCTTAAAAAAAAAGTCTCATGTCGTTTCATTTTGGGAATTCCGTCAATTCCTGGGTTTTCAAAATCGCCGACCAAAAATTTCTCAATAACGGAATTCTACAGGATTTTATAGTGAATTTTTAATTCCGGGATCCCGAAATTGGTTAAATTGTGAATCTTGAAATCCCAGGATTGCATGCCTTAGTAAGGAAGTAAAAAAAAAAGCAAGATCCTCACCGACTTATGAGCGGATTGAGCCGCAGCGGGCGGAGGTCTTTCGTGAATGTCCTGTTCCATGTAATGTGCGGGAGCCTGCCGATGTCTAGCTGAAGATGGCGGTGGTGATGGTGGAAGAGCACCTGAAGTAGTACGATATCGCGAAGAGCGCTCTCGAGGGGCATATGCAGCTCTGCTTGCTGCTTCTTCATATGCTGCACGCCTAATGAGAAAAATATATAAATATTTACCAATCAGAACTAAATTGATAACAATGATAATTAAACTGGCCTGATGGTGGTTGGCATCTTGAGGAAGCAGATTAGACCGAGGATGTCAAAAATTAAGACAAAAGTAGAAATACTATAATTTTAATAAATATCCTCTGAAACAACTCCAGATTACAATGTCTAAACTAAAGCTCACTTTATTAATCTACATGAATAAGTTTAATGCTTATTAACCCCTTAGAATGTTGGTTATTCTTCCATATACAATGTTGTGCTCATGTTTGAAATCATACAGAAAATTTGTATTACTTACAATATTAAAATCGTAGAGAAAGATATTTACATACACATGCAGAGAAAGCCTACTCAAAAAATATTCTACAAGCTGAAAGGGTTAATATATAGGATTACGCACTAATGCATATTATGGTTACTTTCTTAAGGATAATCCATTTTAATACCTGTCCAATTGCCGGTAATAATCTTCTCGTTCCCTTTCTCTTTCTCGTTTGATGTGTGTCAATGGCATTGTGTGAGAGGGAGGCGGCGAGGCAGGTTGCGAGGTGGAAGGGGGAAAAGTGGCATACAATGCCAGGTCGCCCTCCTCTTCTTCAAGGAGTGGTGAGCCGCTCCTAACACCGACGCCTGCTCCCCCACCACTTCCAGCTAAGCTTAGATGCATCTTTTTCTCTTCAAAGTCAGAATCTTGTTCCTTGCGTTTGCTTGCTTTTCGGAGCATCTATTAATAATTTTTAATAATAAGCATAATTTTTTTAAATAAGATGTTTAGTTCTAAAACCCATAAATTCATATTTAGTTGAAAGCATATTTGCACTATTTTCACAAATTTACACAAGGAAAAGGATTGTATATATATCGTCATTATTACTATTATATTCAGATTTAATAAAATGATAACATGGGTCTTTATTTATTTTCTATTCACATTGAAAACAAGTGAAAAAGGGATGGAAAAGTTGAACGACACATAATATTAGCACTTTACTTAGCTCACTAATTTTGCAATATTGTACGCCAAATACCGGCAATATTGGCAAAATATCAGCAAATTTCAAATGTTCAATTAAAATTTCCGTAACTTTTGAATGTGTCAATGTATTTCAATGAACTTTTTATGCCATATTGAAAATACATACCAGACTCGAAATCTTTTTTCATAGATCGAAAACCATAAACCTTAACACTTTTTATTGAAACGATGTCAAGATATCCTGATAAAAATGTACATATGCATCAATGGTTCACTACCACTGTAATGGGTTGTAAATATAAAACTTATGAGTGTATTGACACATATGTAGCCCATTATGTGTGTTAGAATATTGCCCCATAAATATCAACACCTAAAAAAATATTGAAATCCTCCTAATTTTCCTCGCGATTTTTTCAAATGGCTAAAATCTGTTAAAAAATATGAAAATAATATATTTTTTAGCATTACTTCATAGTCTGAGTCTTTGCTTAAACATCTCTCGACAAATATTTGAAACTAGTATAGAACATCGATTTTATTTTTGGCCGCTAAGTCGTATGTGTAAAAAGACGCCAATGCTATGTATGAGGTGAGTAACGCTTGGATAATGGAGGATGCCAATGCTATGTACACGGTGAGTAAGGTGTTAAGACTTATGCAATGTGAATGTGTAACCTATTTTCAGTAATACCTCTTTAGCTGTCCTCAGTCCTCTCTCCCAGGGGCTTTCTGTTGGAGGTAGTCTAGGGGGTGCATGCATCACAGGAATATGTTGGTGGTGATGAGCAGAAGGTGATGACCACCACCACCACTGTGAGAGTATCCGGCGGGCATTGGTCGCACCATGTCAAACATGGTATAGTTGCCCTTATCTGTTACTCCAGGATGGAGAAACCTATAAACAAAATGAAATGGTAAATAAAATTATATTATTTTTTTATGATCCTTTATACATTCAAAATATTATCAGATGGAAGCCAGTCGCATTAGCCAAATGGAAGTCCAGATATAGATTAATATTATGGTTGATAACTTACCGACAACTGACGCCCCAAGTGCATTGTCCTCTGCTATAGAAACGACAAACTGGCCGTGGCTCAGTCTCTTCTGGACGACGCTCTTCTTCGTCAGAAACTTCGCCTTCTTCTAAAGATGAAGCGGCACCGGAACCGTCATCATCATCTGAAAAAAA
Source organism: Himalopsyche anomala (assembly GCA_031772345.1). Taxonomy (NCBI): domain Eukaryota; kingdom Metazoa; phylum Arthropoda; class Insecta; order Trichoptera; family Rhyacophilidae; genus Himalopsyche; species Himalopsyche anomala. The sequence continues at coordinate 847,968 of CM062831.1, read as the reverse complement.
AGCCAAATTTATATAATACATATGATAAAGATTCTGTGATGTCATTGCGACTTATAACTGTTGAATATATTTTTACTGAAAGCTGCAGCAAAATAAGACTATGTTTAAGATACCATAAAAATAACGGGACTGCAGACTACACATTAATCTTGGGAAAATGTTATGAGACGTAATTTTAAAGTTTTTCTCTATTTTAGGTAAATCAAAGATGTATCCACATACCCTTATTAGCAGAATCGGCATTATTCATGTTAGTCTTAGCGGGTGACGGAGCTTCAACACATTCACCTTCTTCGGCTTCAAAGTCAAGTTGCTCTTCCACATCTTCAGTTTTGCAAGTTTTTTCTTGAGGAATCTAGCAGAATGTTCACAATATAATGACAGTAATGGATAACTAACAGTGTTCAATTAGATTTTTAGTTTTAAACCATTTTAATCCCATGGCATACTTTCGTAAAAAAAACGGTAGTCTTGATTATATCATTTATCTCAGCTAAGATTAACATTGCAGTGTTTTTTTTTTTATAATGTCATCTTTATGGTTTATAGTATAATAAGTAATTGTTTTATATAGGTTATAAAATAATACAAATGAAAAAAAACCAAATGAATAAAAAAATAATTATTAAAATAATATTTTTTGACTTTGCATAAATTGAAAAAAAATATTAAAAAAACTTTGACTATTGGAACTTATATTTCATATTAGTAAAAATAATTCTCTTCAATTCAAATTCAAAAATTAAGAAAATATTAAAAAATAATGCACAACGTAACTAATCCAATTATAATATTACATACAAGTGGTTTAATTTTTTTTTTAGAAATACATACATTATGTATTGAAGAGATAAAAAAAATAAATAGAAAAGGGAAGAAATATCTAACGCTGGGATTGATTTACAAGCAGCGCAACGAATTGCTTCAAATAGAATACTCTAAGACACTCTGGTTATATCCAGATATGAGAAATATATAGTTTTAATCTTTGACAAATTTGCTCAACAGTAACTAAGATAATATACGCCATTTAAACGTGTTCGAAAAACTGAGCCTCTGGGATTCTTCGCATATATTTGAGGATTAAAAGGGTTAAATATGATTGAAAAAAAAACAGTAATTTTGTAATCAGACATTTAGTCAAAAAATAATATTGGTTCCATTACCTTATCCATTCTTGGAATGTCAACAGCAGATCCTCCATTTGTTGTATTTGGTGGTGATATGGGTGCATTCTTAGCATTTACATTTCCATTTAATTTTGCTTCAGTTTTTGGTGGCAATTCTCCACTATCAGATTGGTCAGGCGCCTAGAAAAATGTTATTTAGTCATTGAAATATCCAATGTATGGCCAATATTATACTTACACGACAAAATTATAAAGTTTACAATGCCACATGTTAAACACCAAACCACTCAAAAAATATAAAGGCAAATCGTAAAGAATTATATAAGTTGGTTGAAAGGTATTATGACTTCACACAGCAGCGTCAAATAGCTCGAGAATTAATCAACTAACTAATACAATTTTTGTGAAACTAAAAAAAATGATATTTTGCTTGATTCTAATGGAGTTCTACATAGTAAATAAGTAAAAAATATTTGTTAGAATGAATGAAATAAAACAAGGAAAATGGAGGTTAAGAACATCTCTACATTACCGAAGCTCTCTTTTTTCAGAAAGCTTTCAGTTTTTACAGCAAAGGAAATTAAGCAGTGAAACCTCAAGGCACAAGGCAGAAACTCACTTTTGGTTATTTTGCAGGAGGTAGTAAGCTTGAAAAAATACCAATTGAAATAAATTTATGAATTTTGAACAGTTTAGAATTCATAGAAGCAAAAAGCCTCTATAGATGTAAATAAAACTTTGTTACGCTCTCCTGCGTAATGAGCTAAAGTGAGTTACTGCTTTATTCGTTGGGAGCTGTTAGAAAATGGTCCCTTATACGAAAAAATAGTAAGTAATTCTTGAAACCATAAATAATTTTATTAATAGGTGCAAGACTAAAATGTTTCACGATTGCTACATTTGCAAAATATCTTAGAAATAAAGTGCAAGTCATTTAAATAAAAGTCAACAAATGTTATGATGTGTATGAAGATATTATAAGCATTGAGGAAGTGCGTATTTACATACACATACTAACTAGTGTACTGATAAAATTCGCTCATTTCAATGTATTTGTGCTATTTGTATAATGATGTGAACAATGTATCAAACTGTTTTATTCCTTTTTTAGGGTGTTCACTGTCAATACTTGGTGGAAAGGCATTATATTAGTAAAAACACAATATTCATATTGTACTTCATTCCACTTTATTTAATATGTCAGGACCGGTTTCGCTCATTACGAGCATCAGTTGACGATGCTCGTAATGAGCGAAACCGGTCCTGACATAATAAATAAAGTTGAATGAAGTACAAAGGAATATTGTGTTTTTACTAATGTAGTTATATTTGTAATTCATGGGAAGAGAACACACAGCTCTTTGATGTTTTCATACCCTCCCCTCAATCTCCCTATCAAACTTAAAAAAAGGTTGTGTAGAGAGCGATTTGCTTACATATCTTAACTTGGTGGAATTATTATGTGTTATTTATACAAAACAAATTTGTATAAATAACACTTAAATTCTATTACTTATAGTTGATAATACTCTTCATGAGCGAAACCGGTCCTGATCTTGGTAAATAAAAGTGGAAATAAGTACAAAGGAATATTGTGTTTTTCTTGATATATTTTAACCCCATTGAATCATTATCCTCTCTGAAGATCGAGAGACAGACTTAAAACCAATTGCGTTGAGATGTCCGATATAATTATATTAAGCACATATGATCCCAGAGATTGATATGTAAATTCAATAATTTGTATTTGAAAAATTTTGGTGCATCTTACACGTATGGGGCTTTTTTTAACACTTCGATGTTCTTCTTCAGAAGGTGGACCCATGGAATCCAAATCAGAAACATCAGAAAGGTCTTCATGGCTCATATTAACGTTACTTTCTGAAGCTCTTTTTTCACTTTTAGGACTAGGGGCTCCTTCAGACAATGATTTATTTCCAGATTTTTCATTTTCATGATCAGATTCCATTTCACCTAGAAAAAAATACATATTTTTATTTATCAAATGATATTTTAGCTAAACTATAATACCTCAATAAATTGCCTTAAAAATATATATTTTTGTAATCTTTATGAACTTTTTAGCCTCAGTGCATCGGTCCGAAGGCGAGTCAAGGCTGTGCTACAACGATTTACAGAGCCAATCTAACAGTGCTTACATCATTTAACGTAAGAAAAATAATATCATAGATTGTTGTTTATAAAATACAAAAAAGTATGCGCTCATAGATCAGCGGCTTGAGAATTTGAAGCACAATTACCAATAGATAAACCCTTAGAGTGCCAAAAGGGTAAAAAATATATTTTAATGTCAACAAAATAATTTGAATGATTACCATCTGATACTTCTTCTGTGGGAGGATCCTTCACAGCTGGTCTTCGTTTCTGGAGTAGATTCTCGACTGGAATTGCTCGACTCTGAAACAGCCTCTCTCTCGAGATCCCCGACCAGAAGTCCTATCAAATTTTTCTGATCCCCGACTCGCAGTAGGAGATAGATAATCTTGTCTGCTCCTGGATTCACTTTTAGGACTCCATTTTTGGCCTGAAGTTTCATCACACAAAGGTGGCGAACAAGGGTGAAATTGTGGAGAACGGATCAGTGACGAACGGTCGGGAGACGCGGGCGGTTCAGGGGATTTTACAGAGTAACATATGTACAGAGAGAGGAGAACTGCGTTCAGTTTCACTGCGTTTATGGTGGGGGTTTATATCGGATGGAGACTGCAGCCACAGTACGGAAAGGCGGAGTGACAGGTTGTCGCCGGGTCTCTACAAAGGCGGCATCGTGAGTCGGGCTCTGTGGAGAAGACGACGCACTCATGCGGAGTAGAGGAGGGACTTCGAGGGCGGCTTCTCCTCGGCTCTCTTTAAAATCAGGTGACGAGTCGCCGCCGCCAGATGAAGATCCCCCTCTCTGGGTGTCCATCGCGGGAATCTTCTGAGTCCCATCCCTGCATGTCAGGCACAGAACAAAGATAGTGCTTCGCTTACAAATGCAATTTAGTCCTTTGAAAACGAAAAAATATAAAACTCAAAACCTTAGAAAAGAATGCCGCTTCAAATTCATCAATTGATTTGCTTTTTGTACAGAAATTGGTAATTTGAACGGATCAAAGTATTAATATGAAAAGGTTAAACCGGACTCGCACGCAAAGCGTTAAAACAACATATCGACTGGTTCGGAAACCGCTTTAAAAGACTTCCTGGACAATCTTACCTGGACACGGCTGGCCCCGGAGGATACGGCGGCGGCACTTTGTTTTCACTTTTCATTTTTGAACTATATTCTTCCGTCGACATTCAACTTTTATATACACAACACAAAACATAACAGAAGTCTCTGATACCGCTTACTGTATACTCGGAAATTGACACCTGAACTTAAAAAAAAACTTCAACATCGCATAGAAAGAAAGAGCATAATGGTCACAACATAATATGCATGATGGTGCGGCGATCATTTGACTTTGGACTGACCGCTTCATCCTCGCTTTGTATTATTCGAAATCTTACCCTCTATACCTTTGAGATGGAGATTGCGATAACTCCGTTGTA
>CM062831.1:816193-843180 GCA_031772345.1 Himalopsyche anomala | reverse complement strand
GTAAAATAAGATGACAGCATCTAATAATAACAGGATTGTTAATATGAGTTATTTATTGCTTAAAATCTGTCAGGTATTACGCTGAGAGGTTGAGAAAATATTTTTTATAGTGATTTTTGATAGACAACGAGAGAAATCACCTGTAACTTCAACAATTGCACAACATAAACAAGGTTTTCTGTGTACACATAGCGAATTATGAAACGTTGCAAGAGAAACCCCCAGCGAGAGATGAATTATGAAGGTTGATTATAGTGGATGTTTTTAAATATGTATATTGTTTGATAGTGTATTTACCTGAGTTCCTCTGATGACGACGACAAGTGCAGCACCGACAGCAGTCATTCCCCATGTAAACAAAGTCCCCAAAAGGGCCTGAGTGACAGCCCCGTACCCTTCCAACATGATTATGTGTTACAGTACACTTTTTCACAAATTCATTAATGAATTAACCTATACTTTAATTCAAAATAACGACTAAACAAAACGCGACAAGTGTCATTCGACAGCACGAAACTTCCACAAGTGAACTACTCCGAATGTCAAACGTTTTAGTGCTGCCACTTTATAAATTTGACATTTATAATTTGTCTATGACATTCAGATTAGATCGAGTGATAAAAAAAATACTTTTATTCATAGTTGAATAAATTAGTGTACAGTCTATTTACTAATACTTAATGTGTAAATTTCTTAATACAACTGTTATCTTGTCCGCTTAATAATAGTGTAACAGTATTTTAAAAATTGCTTAGTGTTTCGTTATTTTTATATTTGAAAAAAGAACAGCTAGTTGGACAAGGTATTAATAATTTGACTGTCATTCTTTTTTGCAAGTCAATTTAAATTACTATTATGTTTATCTTTAAATATAGTAAATTCAAACGTCGTTTATGCAGAACTATTTCTACAACATATGAGCATGTATGTAACTTGAATTTTCTCATTTGCATAGAACATTGGTCGGCAAAGTGCGGCTCTTTGGCCCCTTAAGTGCGGACATTAATAGACAGAATTTGGCTCCCAATATTTTTTTAAATTGTTTGTAATGTTCATATTTGGCTCATAAGTTTGCTGACCACTGGCATAGAACATCAAATCTCAGGATACTGAATACAGTATAAAGGCCGATGCTGAGACAATTGGTTAAGTAGTTACTGTCCTCTTACAAACTAGGTAGCCAAAGTCTTCAACATTAAAAGGTAGCTAAATACTCACTTTGTGGCTTAGCATTCATATTCTTTATGTAAAATCTATGGCCAAGAGTGCAGATATTTGAATTTTTGCGGTTGGTCACCTTCCCTACTACTTTGCCCCTACACCAGTGCTTCCCAAAAAAAAATCATACCACCAGTGTTTCTCAACCTTTTTGGGAGCGTGGCCACTTTTGAGTGTCTTTTGTAAGAATTGATATGGTTTTCAAAAATGTCTTTTTCAGAATCTTCATTGTTGCTGATTTTGTTGAAGTACATCAATTACATGGAAGCGGGAAAAACACTAAATTATCATTAATTTATTCACTTTAGTAATGTAGTTTCATTTTGTCTAAAATTTCCCAAATTTTAATTGTGTTTATAATTGATATCATTTGCCACTTATTATTGATGATTTTTTAATTGTATGTTATAGGTGTTAAGCATTTTAATTTTAATTTTGTGTAATTATAATGTAATTTGTAAATCCTTTTAATTGTTAGTAATTGCTTACACATTTTATTTTAATTTAACTTGTATAAATAGCACTGTTTAATTTATTTTCCTTATCAGTTGATAATGCTCGTGGGGAGCGAAACCGGTCCTGATCAAATAAAATTTTAAGTGGAAAAAGTACTAAAAATCTTTTATTATACTGCCATTCCACCAAGTATTGACAGTGAACACCTTAAAAAAACTATATTTTTAACTTTGAACTAGGCGTTTTTACCACAGGTGGGTTAGTTGTTTTTATATAAATATTTCTCACAAAATATTGTATTTATATTTGAAAATGCTGCCCGGGGTGGTTTGTCACTATCAGTTTCATGCAAGAATTTTGCTACCCATGGTGTTATTTATCCACTATCCACATTCTCAAAAACAACTTCCAATTGATTGCGTAACCATTTAGGTATGTATACCTGCAATAGATTTTGAGCAGCAGCTCATTATGCTTTCATACCCAATGTGTAGCAGAATGAGCCGCACATTAACAAATAAATTAAAATAGATTTTTTGTTTTAAAAACGCTTCTAGCGATATTCACCTCAACGTTAACGTTTTTTATTCAAAGTTAATACTCCCAGACCAGTACTTTATCACAGCACGTCTGGGAAGATTGTATTTTGAAGATTTCAGTTCCACCCACCAGGCTATTTGTCAGCATTTTGTCAATGTATAATAGTTATAAATTTGAATGATTCAAATTTAATATTGAAATTCCACCAAGCACCTTCAGTCGAAATCTTAAATTATATAATAGTTATATTAAAAACGTCCAATATAGGTACTGGGTAGAGATCAGACTTTGTATTCAGTTAAAATTATTCATTCTATTGGGAAACCGTAGCCATAAAAAACAGGGATGACAATAGAGATGTGTTTGCGCAGTATTGAAAATAAAATGAACATTGTAAAAAAAAACTAATAATACCTTTATTTTACAACAATAAAGACATTGATGCATACAAATATTCAATATTATCATAAACTTAAGACTTAGTAAAAAAATACGTCGAGAAAAATATGCAATAATTGTTACATTATTTATTGACCTTTGGGAAACACTTTTCTTCTTCTTGGACCATATTTGCTCCCTATTTGGAGCATATGGCGACCACATCACACCTCCACGATTCCCTATTTCCCACCAATTGCTTTGCTTCCTCCCATGATAAACCAGCATCCTTCAGTTTCGCCAAGTACATCCTATGGATAGTGCCCGACGGTTGTACATGATGCCGAAATACCACCAGTAGGAAGAGGCAAGGAGAGTTTAGGCTCTCCGGAGGCATCCGCAGCACGTGACCCAGCCATTTATCAACATTTAAATCTATTACACAAGACCACAGTACCAATTAATCTTCTGTGGGAAGTTTATTAATATTATTAATTATTATTATAGGGTAAATTAAGTGAGAAAGCGCTACAGAATATCAAGAAATATCTCTGAAAAGCCATAATCTAATATTTTATATGTCGTTTAAAACCCATCCATGTATCAAAACAAACCACAACCCCGCATAATTAATATGTGCAGGCAGTTAGCCTCAAAGAGGCATATCTTGAAAGTATTATTTTTTTTATTTAATATAAATTATATTTCTGATGAATATTATAATTGTTGGGTGTTGTATCACACAAAAAACATTTATAATTTGAAGTAGCACAATAGTATAATACTGAAAATTGTTAGATAACTGCTAATATGTAGAAAAATGGTAACAATTAATGCTTACAGATAGTGAATTCGTTTGACAGTACAGATCTAGTATGTAAATAAAATAATGATAAACGGTATTATAATCTGAGTATTAAATAAATCATTCTCGTTTTGGCAAAAAAATGTTAAGGTTTAAATAATTAATTAAGGAGTAAGTTGATTTCACTCATACAATTTGATATTGCATTCTTCAAATATTCTATGAATATTTGAATACTTAAAAAAAGGCACTGAGTGCCCATAAAGTTAAAATCTAACTTTCTAAAAATAAAATATGTAGAAATGTGGCATGACCAATACTCCAAGGTCTGATAGAAAGGATGATGAAGTAGATACGTATTTTTTCATTTGAAGGCACCATGTGCAATCTTGCTGAATCCCTTTAGAATCAAAATAACTGACAGCAACGCTGTGTCCTGTCGTTGTTTCCATTTTATGTATATTTTCAATAAATCGAGATGATTTTCAAATAATTTAAAGTTTTTTTTATTTATGCCATATATCTCAATTTCACTTTAAAGGTACACAGTGTTTTATTTAATTCAGCTTTTCAGTTGCTGCTAAACAACGAATGAATGCGAATCATGTTACAAAATATTTTTTTAATATTTTTTATATTTTTGCATGATTCTACAAAGTAAGCTGGAAACACCGCTATCAGACTTAGATTTTTTTGCCAGAACGTTAACAAAATATTCTTCAGGGATCGCAATGTATGGATATTTGCTGAAAGTGTAAGATATAACCACCGAGCTATTCAACAGATGGGTTTTATCTTGTAAAATATTTAACAAAGTCGGGCAGTGTAACGATTTCTTTTTGTGAAGAAGAAAATTAAATCCTATTTTTGATTACTCGCATCTTGCTTTTACCAAATCAATAACTTACGTTGTTCCTACATTATTCAATATATTGTCTATATTAAAATTTGGAATTGTAAAAAAAATCTTTTTACCAGTGGTTCACATGCTTTATTGTGTATATGTACTGCCAATATGCTGGAGTTTCGTCATCTATTAGACATATGGTTAAATTTATCTATAATCTAACTTAAACATGATCTAGATCAATTAGGCAGAACACAGAACAAAAAACAGCATTCAAAAGCACAAATGGGATGGTTGAAATTCACCGTCTCCAACTGATTTACAATTACTATTTAAAGGATTCATTCTTATTAAAAAGTTGAATTTGTTATATTTTAGATCGCTTTCTCGCGATGGCATCCTCTACGGCCTTTAGCTGTTTCAGAAGTTCTTCTCTTCTCGATGCAGGTTTCTTCGGAGGTATCATACTGTTAATGGGGGATGTGGGGGCCCTCTTTTTTGACAATGATATTTCTAAAAATAAAACAGCAACATATGATGTACATATTTTGATTGGATTGCTAATGCTTACTTTGTGAAAATTCAATTTAAGTATGATATTGAATAAACTCTTAGCACTCAGTTTCACTTAGCGCATAATTGAAGTACAAAATTTGTAGTTTTATTTTACAACTGTGATTTTCTTTAATCTGAACAACGATATACCTTTTCTCATATCACTGTCGATTAAGTCTTTTTTTTGCGTCGCAGGCTGACCAGATCTGAGCGGAGGTTGTCCACCAGCAGCCTTGACATCCTGTCGATGTTTCCGATCATTGGGATTAGCCTGAAGATGCGCATGCGGGTGATGCATTGGCGGACCTCTGCCCGCCGGTCCGCCGGCGGCTCCGGCCCGTCGCAAGCTGGAAGAAGAGCTGGAGCTCGAACTTCGAGAGTCAGATTCTGAATCGCTTGAACTTGATGAAGAATCTAAAGAATTTATATTATTAATAATACCTGCAGGTAACAGATTTTTTATTTATGACTATGAAGATGTTTGCCATTGAACATGCCAATGTCAAAATCGGTCTCTGTGCTAATCAGCTGAACTGTATGGATCAGATGGCTCTGTTCAAGTTTCGAAAAGTCAAAAAAATCAAAAGATATTTGAGATATTGGGCAAGAAGTTAGTGATTTTCTTGAGTTGATCTAGACCTGGGCAAACTTTAAGGATGAACATTTTCTTAAATATATTCCACATACCTGATCCTGATGTAGAAGATTTGGAGTAATGTTTCTTCGTGCGTTGTTTTGGTTTACCAGGTTTTGGCCGTCCAAAAGCATCAGTCTGTCAATGAACAGTTGATTATTATTTTTATTTGAAATCGAACACATAAATGTATTTTATTCTACTGTTATCGCTTTCTATCGCTATAAAACACGACTGGAATAGTTTCGTCCTGATATCTGTGATGAAGTTAATAAGGTAGGAAGCAACAATGTTTTCATCAATGTTACCCTCTTCTTCATGCCAAACATAGCACATTACTATATTATTTTAAATAGACCATGTATAAAATATTTTGGGATAAGAGTTAATTGAATATGTCGCTGCCATAGAGGAACAGTGGGATCAAGTGAAAAAAATCGATTTCAACACTTTCCCTACGGTGCTAGAAAATACTTCCGACATGTTGCTGGACCTTTGGTCCACAGACCAATTGGTCAGAGAATTTTCTCCCACTGTGAAAAATGAATATCATTTGGACATTTTTACAGAATATCTTGGGCGATTTAAAATAAATAAATCTAGACTTTTTTATAATAAAAGAACAGTGGTACCAATGTTTATTTATAGCATGATATCATGACAATGTCATTCACCAAAAGATAGCAAGCAACTTAGTGATGTGAACCAAGAATGAGTTAAGAATAAAATAAGAAAAATTGATCAGCCGGCAATCTAATGTACCAAATAACATATATTTATAGTGCAAGAGAATTTTTTGAAGTGATATCCACCTTGGCATGCTGTGGAGGCGGAGGATTGGCAGCATGCTGTCTGGCGGCTGCGGGAGAAGGTGCTCTCTTTCGCGCTGAGGACGACGGAGCCGGGGGATTCATTGCCAGAGCGCGAGCGGTGGCCGCACGACGCTCTTGGACAATTACGGATGGAGATAGTGCCGCTAACCTGTGCATGGCAATATTCAAAAGATGTTAGGATATTTTCTTAAAATTATAAGTTAACAAAAAAAGTATCAAATTTCTATTATGTGAATATAACTGCTATAAGTTTTGTGTCATTCACTTTTAATCAGAATTTCATGGCAACATTACCAGTGAACATGTTAAGTTTCACCATATATTTAGGAATATTCCTTGCTTCTTTCTTTCAGTACCTTTTCCCTTTCCACTTGGAGAACTGAATAGCTATTTTTGAAGTGATAAATGAAGAGTTAAACTGTTAAAAGGACATTTCATCTTATGGCCTATGTTAAAAGCAATAATTGTAATTTCTAAGAGAATATTTGAAATCATGAATATAAGACAATTTTGCTATTTTCATCCACCACTGCACAGGTAAATAATAATTTAACAAAATGAAAAAATAGTTGCCTTTGTTTCATGGGAGAATGTATACCACGCCTGACAACGTTTCTTCCAGGTGATCCGGAACGCTTGGAACTGGATGAACGTGAGCTGTAATATCAGTAAATGACGGGAACCGGGACCGAAAAAGGAGCATGTTGATTCGATTTCATTGAGAATGAAATTGAATATCCAAAATGCCAGGATTGGAAGGACCGAGACAAAAATGATTAGAATGATGGTAATTTATTACTTACAATTTCAATTCACTCGCATGCAATTGTGGGGGAAACTCTGTGAAGCACTTGATTGAAAGAGGATGTCATTTTATATATGTTTGAATATTTTTTTTTGCAGTTATTTTGTGCAAGCTCATGAAAAATCCACTTTCCTACTCAATCTAAAATTGGTTGTCATGCCCAGTATTGTTTCTTTAGATCGTTACTTGCTGGAAGTGAACTGTTTGAATTGTACCATTTATTTAAGAATTATTAATTTATGACTTTTGTTACAATTTCATTATTGTTTTATCTTGCCACACAAATACAAGTCATGTAAAAGGTTATTTTTCTAAATATTAATATGATTGGCCATCTACACAAAATTGTCTTGCAATCTATCTTAAGAGCGCCGATGTTCAATAGCGCCTTAATGTAAATATAGTACAAAATATAACACGACAAACCTCGACGATGAGTAAGAAGTAGCTGAGCTATAATTGCGTCCCTTTTTGCCTGGGCGTTCTTCTCTAGAAATAACCTGTCCCCCGATGCCTCGATCGCCTCCGCCTCTCATCCAAGGATCGGCCCATTCGTCACCTCTCGCTGCTCTCTGGACTATAACTTCACGAGTGGTACGACCTCGTCTCTGAGCATAAGAAAAGATATATAATTAAATCACTGAAGATTTTATGGCTACCCATATTTATCCAGCAGTAAGGACTAGGGCAGAGGTGGCGAACCTTTTTCGCAAGTGGGTCAAATTTGATTTGAAATTTTTTAAAAAGTCACATAGATGTAATAATTAAGATTTTTAATAAAAACAATCATTTCTAAAAGTACAAGCGGGATAGATAATTTCTCACGCGGGTCCCTGTTCGCCATCCTTGGACTAGGGCCTAGGACCCAGTTTTTCACATTGAAAATTCTGGAAAATGCTTAAAAAAAAAGTCTTATGTCGTTTCATTTTGGGAATTCCGTCAATTCCTGGGTTTTCAAAATCGCCGTCCAAAAATTTCTCAATAACGGAATTCTACAGGATTTTATAGTGAATTTTTAATTCCGGGATCCCGAAATTGGTTAAATTGTGAATCTTGAAATCTTAAATCTTAAATCTTAAATCTTAGTAAGGAAGTATAAAAAAAAAAAAGCAAGATCCTCACCGACTTATGAGCGGATTGAGCCGCAGCGGGTGGAGGTCTTTCGTGAATGTCCTGTTCCATGTAATGTGCGGGAGCCTGCCGATGTCTAGCTGAAGATGGCGGTGGTGATGGTGGAAGAGCACCTGAAGTAGTACGATATCGCGAAGAGCGCTCTCGAGGGGCATATGCAGCTCTGCTTGCTGCTTCTTCATATGCTGCACGCCTAATGAGAAAAATATATAAATATTTACCAATCAGAACTAAATTGATAACAATGATAATTAAACTGGCCTGATGGTGGTTGGCATCTTGAGGAAGCAGATTAGACCGAGGATGTCAAAAATTAAGACAAAAGTAGAAATACTATAATTTTAATAAATATCCTCTGAAACAACTCCAGATTACAATGTCTAAACTAAAGCTCACTTTATTAATCTACATGAATAAGTTTAATGCTTATTAACCCCTTAGAATGTTGGTTATTCTTCCATATACAATGTTGTGCTCATGTTTGAAATCATACAGAAAATTTGTATTACTTAAAATATTAAAATTGTAGAGAAAGATATTTACATACACATGCAGAGAAAGCCTACTCAAAAAATATTCTACAAGCTGAAAGGGTTAATATATAGGATTACGCACTAATGCAGTGGTTTCCGACCTTTTTGTCATTGCGCCTCCCTTTGAAGAAAAAAATATCTTCGCGCCTCCCCATACTTTATTTCATATAGTAATAAAGACACGTTTTAAAGGGTAAATAAATATGTTGGACTGTTCGCGCCTCCCTTTGCAATAGTCCATGCCTCCCCAGGGAGGCGCGCCTCCCAGTTTGGAAATCGCTGCACTAATGCATATTATGGTTACTTTCTTAAGGATAATCCATTTTAATACCTGTCCAATTGCCGGTAATAATCTTCTCGTTCCCTTTCTCTTTCTCGTTTGATGTGTGTCAATGGCATTGTGTGAGAGGGAGGCGGCGAGGCAGGTTGCGAGGTGGAAGGGGGAAAAGTGGCATACAATGCCAGGTCGCCCTCCTCTTCTTCAAGGAGTGGTGAGCCGCTCCTGACACCGACGCCTGCTCCCCCACCACTTCCAGCTAAGCTTAGATGCATCTTTTTCTCTTCAAAGTCAGAATCTTGTTCCTTGCGTTTGCTTGCTTTTCGGAGCATCTATTAATAATTTTTAATAATAAGCATAATTTTTTTAAATAAGATGTTTAGTTCTAAAACCCATAAATTCATATTTAGTTGAAAGCATATTTGCACTATTTTCACAAATTTACACAAGGAAAAGGATTGTATATATATCGTCATTATTACTATTATATTCAGATTTAATAAAATGATAACATGGGTCTTTATTTTTTTTCTTTTCACATTGAAAACAAGTGAAAAAGGGATGGAAAAGTTGAACGACACATAATATTAGCACTTTACTTAGCTCACTAATTTTGCAATATTGTACGCCAAATACCGGCAATATTGGCAAAATATCAGCAAATTTCAAATGTTCAATTAAAATTTCCGTAACTTTTGAATGTGTCAATGTATTTCAATGAACTTTTTATGCCATATTGAAAATACATACCAGACTCGAAATCTTTTTTCATAGATCGAAAACCATAAACCTTAACACTTTTTATTGAAACGATGTCAAGATATCCTGATAAAAATGTACATATGCATCAATGGTTCACTACCACTGTAATGGGTTGTAAATATAAAACTTATGAGTGTATTGACACATATGTAGCCCATTATGTGTGTTAGAATATTGCCCCATAAATATCAACACCTAAAAAAATATTGAAATCCTCCTAATTTTCCTCGCGATTTTTTCAAATGGCTAAAATCTGTTAAAAAATATGAAAATAATATATTTTTTAGCATTACTTCATAGTCTGAGTCTTTGCTTAAACATCTCTCGACAAATATTTGAAACTAGTATAGAACATCGATTTTATTTTTGGCCGCTAAGTCGTATGTGTAAAAAGACGCCAATGCTATGTATGAGGTGAGTAACGCTTGGATAATGGAGGATGCCAATGCTATGTACACGGTGAGTAAGGTGTTAAGACTTATGCAATGTGAATGTGTAACCTATTTTCAGTAATACCTCTTTAGCTGTCCTCAGTCCTCTCTCCCAGGGGCTTTCTGTTGGAGGTAGTCTAGGGGGTGCATGCATCACAGGAATATGTTGGTGGTGATGAGCAGGAAGGTGATGACCACCACCACCACTGTGAGAGTATCCGGCGGGCATTGGTCGCACCATGTCAAACATGGTATAGTTGCCCTTATCTGTTACTCCAGGATGGAGAAACCTATAAACAAAATGAAATGGTAAATAAAATTATATTATTTTTTTATGATCCTTTATACATTCAAAATATTATCAGATGGAAGCCAGTCGCATTAGCCAAATGGAAGTCCAGATATAGATTAATATTATGGTTGATAACTTACCGACAACTGACGCCCCAAGTGCATTGTCCTCTGCTATAGAAACGACAAACTGGCCGTGGCTCAGTCTCTTCTGGACGACGCTCTTCTTCGTCAGAAACTTCGCCTTCTTCTAAAGATGAAGCGGCACCGGAACCGTCATCATCATCTGAAAAAAAAGCCAAATTTATATAATACATATGATAAAGATTCTGTGATGTCATTGCGACTTATAACTGTTGAATATATTTTTACTGAAAGCTGCAGCAAAATAAGACTATGTTTAAGATACCATAAAAATAACGGGACTGCAGACTACACATTAATCTTGGGAAAATGTTATGAGACGTAATTTTAAAGTTTTTCTCTATTTTAGGTAAATCAAGGATGTATCCACATACCCTTATTAGCAGAATCGGCATTATTCATGTTAGTCTTAGCGGGTGACGGAGCTTCAACACATTCACCTTCTTCGGCTTCAAAGTCAAGTTGCTCTTCCACATCTTCAGTTTTGCAAGTTTTTTCTTGAGGAATCTAGCAGAATGTTCACAATATAATGACAGTAATGGATAACTAACAGTGTTCAATTAGATTTTTAGTTTTAACCATTTTAATCCCATGGCATACTTTCGTAAAAAAACGGTAGTCTTGATAATATCATTTATCTCAGCTAAGATTAACATTGCAGTGTTATTTTTTTTTATAATGTCATCTTTATGATGTATAGTATAATAAGTAATTGTTTTATATAGGTTATAAAATAATACAAATGAAAAAAAACCAAATGAATAAAAAAATAATTATTAAAATAATTATTAAAATAATATTTTTTGACTTTGCATAAATTGAAAAAAAATATTAAAAAAACTTTGACTATTGGAACTTATATTTCATATTAGTAAAAATAATTCTCTTCAATTCAAATTCAAAAATTAAAAAAATATTAAAAAATAATGCACAACGTAACTAATCCAATTATAATATTACATACAAGTGGTTTAATTTTTTTTTTAGAAATACATACATTATGTATTGAAGAGATAAAAAAATAAATAGAAAAGGGAAGAAATATCTAACGCTGGGATTGATTTACAAGCAGCGCAACGAATTGCTTCAAACAGAATACTCTAAGACACTCTGGTTATATCCAGATATGAGAAATATATAGTTTTAATCTTTGACAAATTTGCTCAACAGTAACTAAGATAATATAAGCCATTTAAACGTGTTCGAAAAACTGAGCCTCTGGGATTCTTCGCATATATTTGAGGATTAAAAGGGTTAATTATGATTGAAAAAAAAACAGTAATTTTGTAATCAGACATTTAGTCAAAAAATAATATTGGTTCTATTACCTTATCCATTCTTGGAATGTCAACAGCAGATCCTCCGTTTGTTGTATTTGGTGGTGATATGGGTGCATTCTTAGCATTTACATTTCCATTTAATTTTGCTTCAGTTTTTGGTGGCAATTCTCCACTATCAGATTGGTCAGGCGCCTAGAAAAATGTTATTTAGTCATTGAAATATCCAATGTATGGCCAATATTATACTTACACGACAAAATTATAAAGTTTACAATGCCACATGTTAAACACCAAACCACTCAAAAAATATAAAGGCAAATCGTAAAGAATTATATAAGTTGGTTGAAAGGTATTATGACTTCACACAGCAGCGTCAAATAGCTCGAGAATTAATCAACTAACTAATACAATTTTTGTGAAACTAAAAAAAATGATATTTTGCTTGATTCTAATGGAGTTCTACATAGTAAATAAGTAAAAAATATTTGTTAGAATGAATGAAATAAAACAAGGAAAATGGAGGTTAAGAACATCTCTACATTACCGAAGCTCTCTTTTTTCAGAAAGCTTTCAGTTTTTACAGCAAAGGAAATTAAGCAGTGAAACCTCAAGGCACAAGGCAGAAACTCACTTTTGGTTATTTTGCAGGAGGTAGTAAGCTTGAAAAAATACCAATTGAAATAAATTTATGAATTTTGAACAGTTTAGAATTCATAGAAGCAAAAAGCCTCTATAGATGTAAATAAAACTTTGTTACGCTCTCCTGCGTAATGAGCTAAAGTGAGTTACTGCTTTATTCGTTGGGAGCTGTTAGAAAATGGTCCCTTATACGAAAAAATAGTAAGTAATTCTTTATTTGAAACCATAAATAATTTTATTAATAGGTGCAAGACTAAAATGTTTCACGATTGCTACATTTGCAAAATATCTTAGAAATAAAGTGCAAGTCATTTAAATAAAAGTCAACAAATGTTATGATGTGTATGAAGATATTATAAGCATTGAGGAAGTGCGTATTTACATACACATACTAACTAGTGTACTGATAAAATTCGCTCATTTCAATGTATTTGTGCTATTTGTATAATGATGTGAACAATGTATCAAACTGTTTTATTCCTTTTTTAGGGTGTTCACTGTCAATACTTGGTGGAAAGGCATTATATTAGTAAAAACACAATATTCATATTGTACTTCATTCCACTTTATTTAATATGTCAGGACCGGTTTCGCTCATTACGAGCATCAGTTAACGATGCTCGTAATGAGCGAAACCGGTCCTGACATATTAAATAAAGTTGAATGAAGTACAAAGGAATATTGTGTTTTTACTAATGTAGTTATATTTGTAATTCATGGGAAGAGAACACACAGCTCTTTGATGTTTTCATACCCTCCCCTCAATCTCCCTATCAAACTTAAAAAAAGGTTGTGTAGAGAGCGATTTGCTTACATATCTTAACTTGGTGGAATTATTATGTGTTATTTATACAAAACAAATTTGTATAAATAACACTTAAATTCTATTACTAATAGTTGATAATACTCTTCATGAGCGAAACCGGTCCTGATCTTGGTAAATAAAAGTGGAAATAAGTACAAAGGAATATTGTGTTTTTCTTGATATATTTGGACCCCATTTAATCATTATCCTCTCTGAAGATCGAGAGACAGACTTAAAACCAATTGCGTTGAGATGTCCGATATAATTATATTAAGCACATATGATCCCAGAGATTGATATGTAAATTCAATAATTTGTATTTGAAAAATTTTGGTGCATCTTACACGTATGGGGCTTTTTTTAACACTTCGATGTTCTTCTTCAGAAGGTGGACCCATGGAATCCAAATCAGAAACATCAGAAAGGTCTTCATGGCTCATATTAACGTTACTTTCTGAAGCTCTTTTTTCACTTTTAGGACTAGGGGCTCCTTCAGACAACGATTTATTTCCAGATTTTTCATTTTCATGATCAGATTCCATTTCACCTAGAAAAAAATACATATTTTTATTTATCAAATGATATTTTAGCTAAACTATAATACCTCAATAAATTGCCTTAAAAATATATATTTTTGTAATCTTTATGAACTTTTTAGCCTCAGTGCATCGGTCCGAAGGCGAGTCAAGGCTGTGCTACAACGATTTACAGAGCCAATCTAACAGTGCTTACATCATTTAATCGTAAGAAAAATAATATCATAGATTGTTGTTTATATAATACAAAAAAGTATGCGCTCATAGATCAGCGGCTTGAGAATTTGAAGCACAATACCAATAGATAAACCCTTAGAGTGCCAAAAGGGTAAAATATATATTTTAATGTCAACAAAATAATTTGAATGATTACCATCCGATACTTCTTCTGTGGGAGGATCCTTCACAGCTGGTCTTCGTTCTGGAGTAGATTCTCGACTGGAATTGCTCGACTCTGAAACAGCTCTCTCTCGAGATCCCCGACCAGAAGTCCTATCAAATTTTTCTGATCCCCGACTCGCAGTAGGAGATAGAGAATCTTGTCTGCTCCTGGATTCACTTTTAGGACTCCATTTTTGGCCTGAAGTTTCATCACACAAAGGTGGCGAACAAGGGTGAAATTGTGGAGAACGGATCAGTGACGAACGGTCGGGAGACGCGGGCGGTTCAGGGGATTTTACAGAGTAACATATGTCAGAGAGAGGAGAACTGCGTTCAGTTTCACTGCGTTGATGGTGGGGGTTTATATCGGATGGAGACTGCAGCCTCAGTCGGAAAGGGGGAGTGACAGGTTGTCGCCGGGTCTCTACAAAGGCGGCATCGGAGTCGGGGCTCTGTGGAGTAGACGACGGACTCTGCGGAGTAGAGGAGGGACTTCGAGGGGCGGCTTCTCCTCGGCTCTCTTTAATATCAGGTGACGAGTCGCCGCCGCCAGATGAAGATCCCCCTCTCTGGGTGTCCTCGCGGGAATCTTCTGAGTCCATCCCTGCATGTCAGGCACAGAAAAAAGATTAGTGCTTCGCTTACAAAATGCAATTTAGCCTTTGAAAACGATAAAATATAAAACTCAAAACCTTAGAAAAGAATGCCGCTTCAAATTCATCAATTGATTTGCTTTTTGTACAGAAATGTGGTAATTTGAACGGATCAAAGTATTAATATGAAAAGGTTAAACCGGACTCGCCCGCAAAGCGTTAAACAAACATTCGACTGGGTTCGGAAACCGCTTTAAAGACTTCCTGGACAATCTTACCTGGACACGGCGGCCCCGGAGGATACGGCGGCGGCACTTTGTTTCACTTTTCATTTTTGAACTATTTACTTCCGTCGACTTTCAACTTTTATATACACAACACAAAACAGTAACTGAAGTCTCTGATACCGCTTACTGTATACTCGGAAATTGACAACTGAACTTAAAAAAAAACTTCAACATCGCTAGAATGAAAGAGCATAATGGTCACTACATAATATGCATGATGGTGTCGGCGATCATTTTTGACTTGGACTGACCGCTTCTCCTCGCTTTGTTTTATTCGAAATCTTACCCTCTTACCTTTGAGATGGTAGATTTGGCGATAACTCCGTTGTAGACTTGGAAATTGTTGTTAAATATTCTCAGGATGCCGACAGCGGACCCATCAAAAAGCTATGGATGAAATTGGTATTACGAATTTATGTGTGGGTTTATGGAGATTGCGTAACTGTGTTGTTGGCTTTCAGTATTTGTAGTGTTTGTTCAGGAAAGGTGAATTTTTGGTTATATTGAGTGTTGTGGGCAGTGGGGAAGAGTTGGTTAATGGGGAATGTGGGGGGGGCTAGGGTTGTGGGTGGATGGTTTTTTTGGTATGGGATATGGTTGTTGGGTAGTGCGTCACCGGGTTTATTAGGGGGGGGGGGGGAGGTTTGGGGCGGTGGTGCTTTGGTTATGTGGTAGATAAATTGGGGTTTAAGGGGTGTTGTGTTTGTTGTTTTTTTTTTTAGTTGTGGGAGTGGTGGTTGTAACTTGGTGATGGGCGTGATTGTTGTTGGGTATGGACATCTTTTTTTTACAGGGGCATTTTTGGTGGTGGAGAGGTGTTTGTATTTTGTTAGGTGTGTGGGGTGGATTTTGTTTGTAGGGAGTGGGGTAGTGTGGGGGGGTGGATGGTGGGGGGTGTTCTGTTGTTGGTTTGTGTTTTTTTATCGTGGTTTAGTTGTAATATTGTGTGAAGGGTGTTTTTGGGGTATGTGGGGTTTTGGATGGCTGGTATGTCTGTGGAGGGTTTGTGGGGGGTGGGTGTTGGAGGGGGGATTTTGGTGGATGGGAGGTTTAGGCATTTGTTATTTTCCTTTGTAGGGGGTTTTGGCTTACAGTGTTTGGTTTTTGGGTTAGGGTGGGGGTGTCGGGGGGGAGATCTTAATGGTGGGATCCTGCTGGGGGTTTTAGCATTGATTAGGGGTTGTGTTATTTTAGTTTTTCTGGGGGTTTGTTGGGGTGGGATGGGGAATATATCTGTTTGCGGGTGGGGGGCTTCCGGTCTCAAGAGCCCGGCGTTTTTGTTATCTGGGGGTGGGGTGGGCGGGTGGCGTGGAGACATTTAGAGGTGGCGGGCTCATGTTAGGTCCTATCACGTGGGCAAGTTGGGAGATGGTGGCGTGCGCAAAGAAGGAGTGGGCTCTTGGGTTTGTACGCATATACTCTATTGGGTTGGTGGTTTGGATTTAGGTTGGGTTGAGTTTTGCGGTTTATTGTATTCACTCTGTGATGTGTTGTGAGTGTTGTCTGATACATGCTTGTGTGTTTTTGGCGGAGAGTGGGGGGGGGGGAAGGCTGGAACGTGGAGGCATTAAGGCGGTGAGTTGTGGTTGGGTTGGGTGGAGTGACGGGGAGTGGTTGGTGGGGGTTTTGTGGGAATTTGTCTAGGTTGGGGGAGATTTGGTGTTTTTGGCGATTGGGGGGGGGGGGGGTTTGCTTTTTATTGGTTAGGTTGCTAAGGGTTTTGAGGGTTTGCTAGGACGGGTGGCGTGGGTTTTGGGAGTGGGTTCAAGTGGGTAGGGTTTTGGGTAGTAGGAACGGGTTGGGTTGAGAAGGAGATTGTAATGATTACCGGTGGATGTAAAATGTAGTCTATTCATTATGCATTATGGGTTGTACGAGCACTGAGTAAAGTGGTCAATTTTGTCGAGTTGTTTGGGTGGTCTATGGTGCTGTTGTGTTGGTGGTTGTGGTGTGGTTAGTGGGGGGGCGGGGGGGTTGGGGCGTGATTGGTTAGGTTCAGGGAGTTTCGGTTTTCTGTACGTACCATGGGATTGGGGGGGCGGTTTGCGGTGGGAGAGGGGTAGGCGGTTTGGGGTGGGCACACATAGTGTTTAGGTGGGGTTGAGTGGGTTGGGCATGACAACTATGTACGTTCGGAGCGGATATAGGGGGTTTGGGGGGGGGGGGTACGCGAGATTTGGTTTGTTTTTGGAAGGGTTTTATTTTTGTTCAGGTGGTTGTGTGTTGTTTGTATTCTTTTTGCTTTGGGATGGGTACTTGGTGGTTTTGTGCGGTGCTTGGAGTCTCAAGTAGGGGGTTTTAGGTGTTGATGTTGTTTGGGAGGTGGGGTGTTGTGTGTATTGTACGAGGCACATAAATGACGTATATTAGTTAGATATAAAATATTTATACTCGTCAACTTAGTCATTCAACCCAGTGGTGAAGTGGTTAAAACAAATAGGTACCAAGTACAGTCCATTGATTTATTCCCTTTTTTTTCTTTTTTTTATCCGTCTGAAGTTTTAAAATTCACTTTTATATCAATATTGAATCAATATTAATATAAGATTTTTAATTGAGTATGTATGTACTCAAGGAGGGGTGCGTGGGGGCTCGGGGGGGGCTCTCGCGCGAGAAACTGGTTTATTTTTGCGGCTAGGCCGGCGTGAACAGGGTTCTTGTGGATGTTTTTTCTGGACGGGGTAGTGGTTTTCATGGATGGTCACGAGAGTTTTTGGAGGGGTGATAGGTGACTGGGGTTGCGGTTTAAGTTGTAGGCTTTTTGCGACCCAAGGATTGGGGGGATTTTTTTTTACTTGGTACCCCCCCCCCGCCCCCCCCCCGAGGGTGTACGTATGTTTTTGGTGGACCTTCGGGGCGGTGGGGCAGGTGGTACTGTCTATGGTGTATTTTTTCAGTTGGGGGTGTGGTGATGGGGTTTATGTAGGGGTGATGGGAACGGCTGGGTTAGCGTATGTCTGTAATTGGTAGGGTCGCCGGTTGGGTGGGGGCTGGGGGGGGTTAGGTTGCGGTATGTGGCGGGGGGCGTGTGTGGTGTTGCCGTACTTCCTGGATTGTTATCATATGTTTTTTCTGTAGGTAGTTAATAATCCTTCAGCTGGCACTTGTGTGTGCAACGGGGTTGCACGTGATGCGTGGCGCGAGAGGTAGGCTCGCGGGTTATAGTTGCATGGTATTGCGTATGTTCTTGTGGCGGTTATTAGTTTTGTAGTCGGTAGCGTTGGGTTTTATTAGTCGGGGGTTGTGAGTGGGTGCGGTAATCGCGGCTTTTTACTATCCATTGTACAACGATTTTGGTAAGGTTTATGCTTTACATGTTCATAGTATCTTTGCATGATTAGCCTATCGGTGTTGCAGGATTTTGGCATTGTATATTAACTATTGTTAGGGGAGACATACTAAATCATTGTTTTTGTGTCTCAAGAAGCAATTGGAGGGTTATAGCACAAAGTGAGGCCCAATGGGGCATATATTAGTCTGGTGGACCATGTCTTTCCGGATATAAGTATAACTTCGTCACTTAGGTACTGCATGTGTTTTATTTTATTTTGTGCAATTTAGATTTTCTTTTAGCACCGTGCGGATGCTATACGAGGTTCAAGGGTTGTGTAACCGACCACTTAGGTCATTCTAAGCATGGGTGTGGGCCGTGCTATGTTTGCTATGGGTGCCATTCGTGTCAATACCTTGGTAGTATAAGAGTCCATAGAAACATCCGTTTCATTCTAGTGGGGCCCGCCTTTTTGTTTTATGATGTTTTCAGGCACGCTAAGTATAAATGTATTTTTAAGTACTCTCAATCCTTTCTTTACTCGGGCATAGTGTAAAAATAAAATGCGGGATTCATATGATAATTCGAAAGATTAGTTTAATTTGCAGTCACCGGTTAGGCTTCTTTTGGATACTGGAATTCGCCAAATTGAGTAATTCGTAGGTTCTTATTCAACATTTACTAGGTCTGCACTGGGCGCAAAATTTACGATAATTTATAACGTACAAGTGTAGGATTTAATTTTTTTGTATTTGATGTTATATTTTTATAGTGTTTTAGTCATTGTAACTATAACACTATAATATCTTTTGGTGACTCTTGTGCCCATCGGGCTTCGGGTTTTGAAAGCGTGCTATAAGCAGGATTTCTATTCGGGGGGGCTTACAGCATGTCTATTGGGGCATCAAGGGGGGCGTTGTGGGTAGCCACAGTACATGTTTGGGGGGCTCGGGATTATGTGGTACGTAAAGACAGGTCTGGGTTGGGTGGTGATATTGGATTAGATAAGTATGAACTTTATTTAGTCTCACCGGCTGTCATTTGGGTTATCGCATTTTTTTCTGGGATTGTGGTTTTCTAATTTGGAGAGGACCTATTTTTTCGGGGGCTTACTTTCGGGTCCAAATTTCTTTTTTTGATCCGTCAGTAGTGCACAAATATAACATGTATGGGGGGGCGGGGTCTTAAATAATTTGGAATCCTCTTATGGGGCCACGGGCACTTATTGGCGGGTATGATATAAAACTGTTTATTAAGTTGTTGGACTTTTGGGCTGAAATGTTTACCTGAGCCCAATTGTTATGTTGTGGGCTGCCACAACCGCTGGTGGGACTGGGTATTGTTAGCTTACTTTGACTTTTTAGGTGGCTGGGCGACCAGGCCATCTGGGGCTGGTGAAAGGTGAGAGAACAAGGGCAACATCCCCCAAGCCGTGAACCACCCCCAAACCAAACTCCAAAAGTTCCACGGAACGGGTTACCTGGTGGCACAGGCAAAACATACCACCGAGTTGTTGGCTAAGGGGAATGGGGGAGTAGTGTGGATATTATTTTTGGGGTAATAGTATAGGGCCTATTGTATGGTTGTCCGGGTCCTTGTTTGTGAGTTTTCTTAATCTTACGTTTTTTGTCAATCAAGCATGTGTTATGTTTGAATAAAATCAAGTGTTTATCGTCAATCCTTGGTGTAAAGCAGTCAGACACAACCGTTTCATCTAGCGGGCCGCATTTTTTAAATGATGATTTCAGGCCGCAAGTAAAATGTAATTTTAAGTACTCTCAATCCTTTCTTTACACGGGCATAGTGTAAAAAAATGCGGTATACATAGAAAAACGAAAGATAGTTTACATTGCATTCGGTTATGCTATTTTGAACAGGAATTCGCAAAAGAGAATTCGTGGTACTTATTAACATATTATAGGTCTGCACGGGCCGAAAATTTACGAAATTAACCGGTCCGAGTATGAAAAACTTAATTATTTGAGTTAATTTAAAGATGATACATTCAATGGTAACAACAAAAACAAAGGAGCCACATGTGACCCTCGGGCTACGGGTTATGCATCGTCTAAAGCAGGATTTCTCAACGGGGGGGCTACAGCATGTCTTAATGGGGCCTCAGGGGGCTTTTTAGGGTAGCCACAGTACAATTTTGGGGGGCAACGGGCAAATTTTTCGAAATCCGTACATTGTTGTTTTAGAAATTGGAATATCTAAGAAGACCTAAAAAAAGTCTCACGGCATTCATTTTGGGATATCCGCAAATTTCTGGGATTTTGGATTTCAAATTCTGGGAAGGCCTAAAAAATGGGGTTTCCTTTCGGGTCCCAAAATTCTTTATAAGACTTCAGTAGTGCAAAACAAGTATGGGGGGGGGGGTCATAAAATAAGACACTCAAAAGGGGCCACGGGCCCAAAAAGGTTGAGAAACACTGATCTATAATGTGTAGGCATTTTGGCTGACATTTACCGAGCCCCTTGTTAAGATTTTGGCAGCCCACCGCTGTATGTACTTGAAAATTAAGCTACAATTCAAAAAGGTGGCAGGGCGCCTTCCTCATTTTCAGGTGCCTGATCGCCGACCTGGCCCCACTACACCACTGCCTGTAACCCATGTTGCCATGCCCCCCACCCCCGAGAAGAATTCATTTTCCATTTTTCTAATTTATTAAAACTTTATTGTGAAATGGGCTCTTTAATTGTTTACTTTACCATGTTTTATAGAATACATACTTACTTAATTATGTATTGACTTTTTTTATAAAGATGTATTTTTTTAAAACCATCTATTTTTAATACATTATGTTTATTTTCAAAATGAATGCCCCCCTCCTGTGACACTTTCTGAATCCGTCACTGCGGCCTCGTCACTAATCATTGATTCAACAACGATTTTTAATGCCAGTAAAATCATGTTTTCGGGATCGGAATACGGCTTTTTCTTCTTTGTCAAAAGCTGTGCAATCTTTTAACGGGAAATGATTGAAATTTCTTCAGCCCTTATGTTGTGAATGATTTAATATTAAATGGTGTTAAAGTTTACTGTAAACGGTCACTTCATTTGAGAGTGCTGATAAACAAATCATACAAAAGGAACCCAGTTGTATTTTTAAGATAATATAAAACCGTATTCAAAAAAACTATTATTATATTTTCGTTTTGATGACATTGAGATGTTAAATATAATTAAATTGGCATTATTTAAAATAAACAGTTTTTAGACTTCTTCCTTCACGGCACACCTAGACGTTAAAAGTGTTTCACCTTATTGGGAGTTATACAACCGTAGGCAAAACAAGTGTTTACAAATAATATACATTTCTCATATTTTCAATAAGAAAAAAAATCAATTAATAAAATGTGAATAACAAAAATAAATCTTTTTATTTCATAAATAGTTAACCTTTTATTATGATAAATTACGCTTACAATCATTGTCATGACCAGGAAAAATAAGTTATCGATTTTTTTAAATATAAAAATATCACTATACCAATAACAGATTCCTAGTCACAAGGAGTAATTATTACACTGTATAAAACTTATTGATATTACAATTAAAAACAAATATTGCTTATAATAATTCAGGGGTCACCAAACATTTTGATCCAAAGATCAAACTAAGACCTTGTACATCGTATTAAAAAACAAAACATGACAATTAGGTTACATGCACCGAAAACACATTCAAATAAAGTGTAAGCATGCCTGTCCGGATTCATGGGGCTCAATAGCCAGTATTGGATAGTGAGTGGGCCGTACTTTGGAAACCCCGCAATATTATATTATAAATAGTCCTCATGCTTTTTTTTTTTTTATCTCTACCACTTTTCTGGAGGAGGGTATGTATAAAGAGAAACAAAAAGTAAATCAACTTAAAATCCGATATTAAGTTCTAATTTTCAAGAGTGTTGCAACTTTCCCGAGTGCTTAAAAATAATAAATCTCACTATTTTCCGATTCCACAATTTATTTATTAATATCAGAATCAGTTTCGCTCATCACAAGCATTTTCAACTGAGTTTATGAGTGTTTTATTTTTTTAATATAAAATATAATACCTTTACACTAAGTATCGGCAGTGGACCCTTTAAAAGTGAATATGATTACAATAAAACATCAATTTAACGTTTTTAAATTCATCGAAAACAATGCGTAGTTATAGCGTAGATTAGTATACAAAAAGTCACGATTTTTTCATTTTTTTTAATAAATAATTTAAAGTTTTATACTTTCTATACATACTTTGAAACGATTTGAATTTTTCGTCGCCAATGCTAGAAAATAGTTTATATTTTCTAAATATTAAAAACAGCCATTACCAATGTAATCAGCAAATGAAGGTAAATCGTTAATTCAGGGTACGTACTACTGAGGATTGACTACAAGTTACATTATTTTTATAAATTTATATTAAAGATAACATAGTTAATTAAGCAAAGAGACACTTATTTACAAAGCCTACTCTTTTGTGTGATAAAGAATAAAATTGATAAAGATTAAACATCACCATCTTATCTATTTTTTGTTATAAATGACATACGATTACTTCTACGAGCTTATCGATATTCTCTTTGCTGTGATTTATCTGGACAGTTTTGATAAAAAAAATAGTTACTTACTCAATTTGTATTGCTTATATAAGTTACCATTAAATGATGTTTAGTTTTTTTTTTAGTTAATAGCAGACAAAAACAATATAAACATTGTTTGATGGAAAAATACACATATTTTAAAAATGATATTTCTAAATGACTAAATAATAATAATATACCTTTTACAGCTGATAGATATTACGCACCGTGCTTAGGCAATACAGTCACTAAAGAATGAATTTATAATAATTTTTAACATAATATCGATTGGCTTGTCATCCGTCAGCTATTAATTATTAATGTTCAATTATTTCAAAAGCTTTCCATCAGATATAATTAATGTTGATTGACTCTCTGTCATTTAATTATTCATATTTTTTTTTTGTTCAATATAGAAACTTGAAGCTTTCACAAAATTAATCATTTACGGTTATGCTGCATTCACTTAAAGACATAATATAATTATATCAATTGATAACTTAACTAATTATATGAAGAATACACTTATATTATTAACTTGGAATGGAATTTAAGACATAGTAAAGTACATTTAATACATTACTAAAGATTGTACTTTATTACCTATATATTATGTAGAGCTCGATATGGAAAATATCACGTACTTTAACCTTAGATAACTTAAAAACATAAAAATACTGTCCATTTTCTTCCGGAGCACTTGTTAAATATAATTAATTAAAAGTGTTTCTTGGTTTTTACGAGACGTGAGAGAAGTGATTCTAAGCTAACAGTTTCTTAAGACAGAGGTCTTAAACGTTTTAATTTGTGTTAGTTTAGAGTCGCTTATCCATAAATTGTAATGTAATTTGTAAATTCTTTTCAATGACAATCGTTTATTATACCTTTTTATTTCAATTTGTTTTGTATAAATAACACTGTTAAATTCTATTCCTTATCAGTTGATAACGCTCGCCATGAGCGAAACCAGTCGTGATCTTGGTAAACAAAAGTGGAAATAAGTACAAATGAATATTGTGTTTTTCTTACCATAGTAAGAGTTGAAAGAGCGCGATTAATAGCGAGGAAGAGTAAAACAAAAAAAATATATTTTGGTGACTGTAAATTGGATGCCAAATTGAATTTTAACTTATATTTAATTTTCCTATTGAGTTCGTGATCTAAACTGTAAAATTGTTCTATCAATTATAGAGACAATACTTTATCGCCTGATCGCAGTAAGTGTGAAATCTTTCAACGTTTAAAAAAATATTGGTATACTAATGTCTCGATATAACAGTCTAATTTTTGATTATATTTATGAACAGTAACAATTGACGAACGGCACGAAAAAAATGTAAATACAATGATTTAATTTTTAATTGGTTTTTACTTATAATAATGATAAACATGTAGTTCATCATTGAAGAGTTGGTCTTCCGGTATATCCAATGGAGTCACCAAATGATTGGGCCTGCGCTTCTCTCACAATTTGCTCAATCGATTTATTAGAGAGATGTGCCAGATTACTTCCCAGGACCGCTGAATGAAGTTTGCTAGCCAAGTAGCACATCTGTAAAATAAAAAAATAAAATGCCGATAAATCATATTTTTGTTTGGAAAAAATGGACCTAATATTTTATATATTTTAAGAAAGTTAAATTTACAAATACAAGACTGTATGGAGATAAGGACTAAAAAATATTTTTTTTATTTTTTATTCGATAAACTTGTTTTCCTTTCTGCATCACACCGAAGACGATATCTCCTCAATGATACAGTTAAGATACATGTTTTTAGGCACAATTTGATAAGCAACAATAATAATAATAAAAAATATAAAGATATATGTACTAAAAAATAATTAATATTAAAAACGACGAAACAAAAAACATTACTTTTTCGAACTCCGGTATTCTGTTACGTTAAGAAATAGCGAACAAATAGATAAGCTGTTTAATACTATTACAGTTAATATAAAGACGCTAAAAAAATACCTCAATGATATTTGATAAATTCAGTTTTCAATACTTCTTATTTTGCGTAGAATTTTACAACGTTTTTATGTTATCCGAATGACCAGGCCTCCAAATTTTATTGCTGCTGCGGCATCTCAAGAATTTTATCCGTCACTGGAAGTAAACACTGTTGTTTGATGATCAAAATAGACTACCTGAGTTGCATGTCGGCCTTTACGCGCTTTAAATTGCACTCAGGATGATGACGATACGAAATGCTTATTTACTTACAATTACTGCTGATATGAATAGCAGGCACCCAAGGGCACCAGCTATCACTAATGAAGTATTGCAGGACGATTCCATGGCCGCTGTCTTATGGAATAGTTCTCCGGGCATCAGAACAGTGTACTCAATATTTTCTTTGAATCTCGTGAACTGTGTCGTGTCATTGTACTTCTGAGTGAGAGCCTCCGAATGGATTCCGTCCGAAGAAGTTTGGACGCTTGAAGAATTCTCGTATAATGCAAATGACATCTGACGTTTTCTTCTGCCGTGTCCTGTAATTTTAACAACATAAAACAATGCGATCTATCGTAATACTTTCGATGGATTCGGCGGTAACTTTGTAGAAGTTCATTTTAATATAAAATAAAAATAACTTTGATTATTCCACGTATTGTGTATCAAAATGTGACACGTGTTTCGCCTCTTTCAGAGGCATCCTCAGACAACTACTTTCGCAAATTATTGCTTAAGTACGAATGATTTTAATTTTACTATTCTGATATATTATAATAAAGATCAAAATAAAATGGGAGGGGATGATAGAAAAACAAACAAACGATAATGGTAATACAAATGACATTTACATTAAGAAATGATTATTGAGTTGGATCAATTAGGACGGGTTAAACCGCCCATTTTATTTTGATCTTTATTATAATATATTAGAATAGTAAAATTAAAATCATTCGTACTTAAGCAAACATTTGCGAAAGTAGTTGTCTGAGGATGCCTCTGAAAGAGGCGAAACACGTGTCACATTTTGATACACAATACGTGGAATAAGCGATCTATCGTATTTGTTGG
The DNA here is from genome assembly GCA_031772345.1 of Himalopsyche anomala. Classification (NCBI taxonomy): domain Eukaryota; kingdom Metazoa; phylum Arthropoda; class Insecta; order Trichoptera; family Rhyacophilidae; genus Himalopsyche; species Himalopsyche anomala. The sequence continues at coordinate 817,145 of CM062831.1, read as the reverse complement.
GGTGCAACCCTCTTCATAACTAATGCAAAAATAATATACTATTACATGTTTTAATAATCATGATATTTTTTTTACATACCTGATGGTTCAAATAGGTCTAAGCAGAAGTCGGGTTGGCAATCTGCTGCATCCATACACGCCTTAATTTGCGAATGAATCCAGAGAGTGCTTCGTTCTTTCATGGTGCTTAGAAGGAATGCTTCGAAGTCTAAAAACACTTCATTGTGCTTGTCGCGATATCTTGCTGGCTGATGAGGGATAATTGATGCAAAATCACGGTTTCTACAACTGAATGAAAAAGGAATATAATTCAATAATATTCATCGATTTAAATGATAAATAACGAGAACATAGTTACGGTGATTTCGATAAAAATAATAATACATAAAAAAACTTCTTGTGGAACCAAATACTTCCTAAAATACATTATTTTAACCAAAAGGCAGCGAGGATATATTTTGATTTGATCGTGCTGGAAATTCGGAACTATTTGGGTCTGTCGTGACCGAACTGGAAGAAAGAAATAAGTAGGCTAATTAATGTATGTATACTACTAACCCTTCTTTAACTAATGTTACACTTCCTGCCATCCTTGGATCATCAGGATCCGGGGAAACGGTAACTTCCATCAGTTTGACGTATTTCCAAGCCGAGTCAGGATTAATACGCGCTCGTAGTTGTAGCTTGGTGCCGATTGGTACAGCCTTCAACAAAATAATGTGAATACAAAAACTTAGAAAACAAAATTTTCCACTAATGTTGTAATAATCATAATGAGAGAATATGAATAAATGGATGTTGTTTTGAAATTTAATACATTTCACTGCTTGCCACTGCTTACAGAGCTAGTTTTCTAATGTATATTCAATATTATTTTTTGAATCGATTACAATTTACTACCCAACGTAGGTTGTACTCATTCCCAACGACGACTTTACATAATTGTGGCGTT
>CM062831.1:781010-816093 GCA_031772345.1 Himalopsyche anomala | reverse complement strand
AAGGTGGCAGGGCGCCTTTCTCATTTTCAGGTGCCTGATCGCCGACCTGGCCCCACTACACCACTGCCTGTAACCCATGTTGCCATGCCCCCCCCCCGAGAAGAATTCATTTTCCATTTTTCTAATTTATTAAAACTTTATTGTGAAATGGGCTTTTTAATTGTTTACTTTACCATGTTTTATAGAATACATACTTACTTAATTATGTATTGACTATTTTTATAAAGATGTATTTTTTTAAAACCATCTATTTTTTAATATATTATGTTTATTTTCAAAATGAATGCCCCCCTCCTGTGACACTTTCTGAATACGTCACTGCGGCCTCGTCACTAATCATTAATTCAACAACTATTTTTAATGCCAGTTAAATCATGTTTTCGGGATCGGAATACGGCTTTTTCTTCTTTGTCAAAAGCTGTGCAATCTTTTAACGGGAAATGATTGAAATTTCTTCAGCCCTTATGTTGTGAATGATTTAATATTAAATGGTGTTGAAGTTTACTGTAAACGGTCACTTCATTTGAGAGTGCTGATAAACACATAATACAAAAGGAACCCAGTTGTATTTTTAAGATAATTTAAAACCGTATTCAAAAAAACTACTATTATATTTTCGTTTTGATGACATTGAGATGTTAAATATAATTAAATTGGCATTATTTAAAATAAACAGTTTTTAGACTTCTTCCTTCACGGCACACCTAGACGTTAAAAGTGTTTCACCTTATTGGGAGTTATACAACCGTAGGCAAAACAAGTGTTTACAAATAATATACATTTCTCATATTTTCAATAAGAAAAAAAATCAATTAATAAAATGTGAATAACAAAAATAAATCTTTTTATTTCATAAATAGTTAACCTTTTATTATGATAAATTACGCTTACAATCATTGTCATGACCAGGAAAAATAAGTTATCGATTTTTTTAAATATAAAAATATCACTATACCAATAACAGATTCCTAGTCACAAGGAGTAATTATTACACAGTATAAAACTTATTGATATTACAATTAAAAACAAATATTGCTTATAATAATTCAGGGGTCACCAAACATTTTGATCCAAAGATCAAACTAAGACCTTGTACATCGTATTAAAAAACAAAACATGACAATCAGGTTACATGCACCGAAAACACATTCAAATAAAGTGTAAGCATGCCTGTCCGGATTCATGGTGCTCAATAGCCAGTATTGGATAGTGAGTGGGCCGTACTTTGGAAACCCCGCAATATTATATTATAAATAGTCCTCATGCTTTATTTTTTTTATCTCTACCACTTTTCTGGAGGAGGGTATGTATAAAGAGAAACAAAAAGTAAATCAACTTAAAATCCGATATTAAGTTCTAATTTTCAAGAGTGTTGCAACTTTCCCGCGTGCTTAAAAATAATAAATCTCACTATTTTCCGACTCCACAATTTATTTATTAATATCAGAATCAGTTTCGCTCATCACAAGCATTTTCAACTGAGTTCATGAGTGTTTTATTTTTTTAATATAAAATATAATACCTTTACACTAAGTATCGGCAGTGGACCCTTTAAAAGTGAATATGATTACAATAAAACATTAATTTAACGTTTTTAAATTCATCGAAAACAATGCGTAGTTATAGCGTAGATTAGTATACAAAAAGTCACGATTTTTTCATTTTTTTTAATAAATAATTTAAAGTTTTATACTATCTATACATACTTTGAAACGATTTGAATTTTTCGTCGCCAATGCTAGAAAATAGTTTATATTTTCTAAATATTAAAAACAGCCATTACCAATGTAATCAGCAAATGAAGGTAAATCGTTAATTCAGGGTACGTACTACTGAGGATTGACTACAAGTTACATTATTTTTATAAATTTATATTAAAGATAACATAGTTAATTAAGCAAAGAGACACTTATTTACTAAGCCTACTCTTTTGTGTGATAAAGGATAAAATTGATAAAGATCAAACATCACCATCTTATCTATTTTTTGTAATAAATGTCATACGACTACTTCTACGAGCTTATCGATATTCTTTTTGCTGTGATTTATCTGGACAGTTTTGATAAAAAAAATAGTTACTTACTCAATTTGTATTGCTTATATAAGTTACCATTAAATGATGTTTAGTTTTTTTTTAGTTAATAGCAGACAAAAACAATATAAACATTGTTTGATGGAAAAATACACATATTTTAAAAATGATATTTCTAAATGACTAAATAATAATAATATACCTTTTACAGCTGATAGATATTACGCACCGTGCTTAGGCAATACAGTCACTAAAGAATGAATTTATAATAATTTTTAACATAATATCGATTGGCTTGTCATCCATCAGCTATTAATTATTAATGTTCAATTATTTCAAAAGCTTTCCATCAGATATAATTAATGTTGATTGACTCTCTGTCATTTAATTATTCATATTTTTTTTTTGTTCAATATAGAAACTTGAAGCTTTCACAAAATTAATCATTTACGGTTATGCTGCATTCACTTAAAGACATAATATAACTATATCAATTGATAACTTAACTAATTATATGAAGAATACACTTATATTATTAACTTGGAATGGAATTTAAGACATAGAAAAGTACATTTAATACATTACTAAAGATTGTACTTTATTACCTATATATTATGTAGAGCTCGATATGGAAAATATCACGTACTTTAACCTTAGATAACTTAAAAACATAAAAATACTGTCCATTTTCTTCCGGAGCACTTGTTAAATATAATTAATTAAAAGTGTTTCTTGGTTTTTACGAGACGTGAGAGAAGTTATTCTAAGCTAACAGTTATTAAAATGTTCAATTACATGTAAGAGGTCTTAAACGTTTTAATTTGTGTTAGTTTAGAGTCGCTTATCCATAAATTGTAATGTAATTTGTAAATTCTTTTCAATGACAATTGTTTATTATACCTTTTTATTTCAATTTGTTTTGTATAAATAACACTGTTAAATTCTATTCCTTATCAGTTGATAATGCTCGCCATGAGCGAAACCAGTCGTGATCTTGGTAAACAAAAGTGGAAATAAGTACAAATGAATATTGTGTTTTTCTTACCATAGTAAGAGTTGAAAGAGCGCGATTAATAGCGAGGAAGAGTAAAACAAAAAAAAAATATTTTGGTGACTGTAAATAGGATGCCAAATTGAATTTTAACTTATATTTAATTTTCCTATTGAGTTCGTGATCTAAACTGTAAAATTGTTCTATCAATTATAGAGACAATACTTTATCGCCTGATCGCAGTAAGTGTGAAATCTTTCAACGTTTAAAAAAATATTGATATACTAATGTCTCGATATAACAGTCTAATTTTTGATTATATTTATGAACAGTAACAATTGACGAACGGCACGAAAAAAATGTAAATACAATGATTTAATTTTTAATTGGTTTTTACTTATAATAATGATAAACATGTAGTTCATCATTGAAGAGTTGGTCTTCCGGTATATCCAATGGAGTCACCAAATGATTGGGCCTGCGCTTCTCTCACAATTTGCTCAATCGATTTATTAGAGAGATGTGCCAGATTACTTCCCAGGACCGCTGAATGAAGTTTGCTAGCCAAGTAGCACATCTGTAAAATAAAAAAATAAAATGCCGATAAATCATATTTTTGTTTGGAAAAAATGGACCTAATATTTTATATATTTTAAGAAAGTTAAATTTACAAATACAAGACTGTATGGAGATAAGGACTAAAAAATATTTTTTTTATTTTTTATTCGATAAACTTGTTTTCCTTTCTGCATCACACCGAAGACGATATCTCCTCAATGATACAGTTAAGATACATGTTTTTAGGCACAATTTGATAATCAACAATAATAATAATAAAAAATATAAAGATATATGTACTAAAAAATAATTAATATTAAAAACGACGAAACAAAAAACATTACTTTTTCGAACTCCGGTATTCTGTTACGTTAAGAAATAGCGAACAAATAGATAAGCTGTTTAATACTATTACAGTTAATATAAAGACGCTAAAAAAATACCTCAATGATATTTGATAAATTCAGTTTTCAATACTTCTTATTTTGCGTAGAATTTTACAACGCTTTTATGTTATCCGAATAACCAGGCCTCCAAATGTTATTGCTGCTGCGGCATCTCAAGAATTTGATCCGTCACTGGAAGTAAACACTGTTGTTTGATGATCAAAATAGACTACCTGAGTTGCATGTCGGCCTTTACGCGCTTTAAATTGCACTCAGGATGATGACGATACGAAATGCTTATTTACTTACAATTACTGCTGATATGAATAGCAGGCACCCAAGGGCACCAGCTATCACTAATGAAGTATTGCAGGACGATTCCATGGCTGCTGTCTTATGGAATAGTTCTCCGGGCATCAGAACAGTGTACTCAATATTTTCTTTGAATCTCGTGAACTGTGTCGTGTCATTGTACTTCTGAGTGAGAGCCTCCGAATGGATTCCGTCCGAAGAAGTTTGGACGCTTGAAGAATTCTCGTATAATGCAAATGACATCTGACGTTTTCTTCTGCCGTGTCCTGTAATTTTAACAACATAAAACAATGCGATCTATCGTAATACTTTCGATGGATTCGGCGGTAACTTTGTGGAAGTTCATTTTAATATAAAATAAAAATAACTTTGATTATTCCACGTATTGTGTATCAAAATGTGACACGTGTTTCGCCTCTTTCAGAGGCATCCTCAGACAACTACTTTCGCAAATTATTGGTTAAGTACGAATGATTTTAATTTTACTATTCTGATATATTATAATAAAGATCAAAATAAAATGGGAGGGGATGATAGAAAAACAAACAAACGATAATGGTAATACAAATGACATTTACATTAAGAAATGATTATTGAGTTGGATCAATTAGGACGGGTTAAACCGCCCATTTTATTTTGATCTTTATTATAATATATCAGAATAGTAAAATTAAAATCATTCGTACTTAAGCAAACATTTGCGAAAGTAGTTGTCTGAGGATGCCTCTGAAAGAGGCGAAACACGTGTCACATTTTGATACACAATACGTGGAATAAGCGATCTATCGTATTTGTTGGGGTGCAACCCTCTTCATAACTAATGCAAAAATAATATACTATTACATGTTTTAATAATCATGATATTTTTTTTACATACCTGATGGTTCAAATAGGTCTAAGCAGAAGTCGGGTTGGCAATCTGCTGCATCCATACACGCCTTAATTTGCGAATGAATCCAGAGAGTGCTTCGTTCTTTCATGGTGCTTAGAAGGAATGCTTCGAAGTCTAAAAACACTTCATTGTGCTTGTCGCGATATCTTGCTGGCTGATGAGGGATAATTGATGCAAAATCACGATTTCTACAACTGAATGAAAAAGGAATATAATTCAATAATATTCATCGATTTAAATGATAAATAACGAGAACATAGTTACGGTGATTTCGATAAAAATAATAATACATAAAAAAAACTTCTTGTGGAACCAAATACTTCCTAAAATACATTATTTTAACCAAAAGGCAGCGAGGATATATTTTGATTTGATTGTGCTGGAAATTCGGAACTATTTGGGTCTGTTGTGACCGAACTGGAAGAAAGAAATAAGTGGGCTATTTAATGTATGTATACTACTAACCCTTCTTTAACTAATGTTACACTTCCTGCCATCCGCGGGTCATCAGGATCCGGGGAAACGGTAACTTCCATCAGTTTGACGTATTTCCAAGCCGAGTCAGGATTAATACGCGCTCTTAGTTGTAGCTTGGTGCCGATTGGTACAGCCTTCAACAAAAGATTGTGAATACAAAAACTTAGAAAACAAAATTTTCCACCAGTGTTGATTATCATAATGAGAGAATATGAATAAATGGATGTTGTTTTAAAATTTAGTACATTTCACTGCTTGCCACTGCTTACAGAGCTAGTTTTCTAATGTATATTCAATATTATTTTTTGAATCGATTACAATTTACTACCCAACGTAGGTTGTACTCATTCCCAACGACGACTTTACATAATGGTTGCGTTTTTTTTTTTTTTTTTTTTGGATATCAAATTTATGGAGCTTCAAGTACCAGGACGCGCCAGCGTCAAGGTTCTTCCAGTCTCCTTCATCGATAAAGATTTTGAAAAATTGTAAATTGCGTCCCCTTACCGTCGTTCGCAGACGGAAGGGCGCGATCACTACAGAGATAAGAAGTTCACGGGAACTTCATATGCATTATTTTGCAAATCACATTCCATATGCTTCCTCCATACTATATCCGTACATGTACACACACATGCGGATACATACATACACACATACAGTATACAAATTGTTTTTAAACAAAGAGAGTCATTTTCGTGATGCTAAGTTCGTTCTAAAATTGACAATTTTATACGACATAAGATCTATGGAGGGTCGTCGAGCAGGACTGCTCTGGGTCTAAAACGATTCTCAGGCAGTGTCTCGTCATAGTTGTGGAGATCAGAGATCGTTGGGTTAGAATGTTTTCCTACCTCGCTGTGAAACTTTTGTGATATTTCACGAACAAACTCGCGGATGGTAGGTATTTTCAAGTCTCTGTGAAGCAGCGAGTTACGCACGTACCACGGGGCGTTACATATCTGTCTCAGTGATTTATTTTGGACAATCTGGAGAGTCTTCATATGTTTACGGTGAGCATACGTCCATATTGGAGCAGCGTACACCATGATTGGTCGAGTAATTGCTGTGTAGAGGAGCAGCTTGCTTTTGAGAGTAAGTTTGCTTCTCGCGTTAAGCATAAAGTACAACCTTGCCTTTGTAGCATTAGCTTGACGTTTTTTAATCGCGACGTGTTCATTAAATTTAAGTCGACTATCTAGCGTGAGTCCAAGATACTTAACCGAATTGGACCAGTTGATCTCTGCGTTGTGCATGCGTATGCAAGCAAAATTAGGTTTTCTAATAAAGCCCTTTGAAAACATTACTGCCGCGCTTTTTTCGGTATTAATTTTGATTCGCCATTTGTCGCACCAGTCTGCTATTGTATCGGCAGCTGATTGAACCTGCGTGACAGCGCCTTGTCGATTTCGAGATTTAGCTAAAATAGCCGTATCATCTGCATATTGTGCTATAATTGCGTCGTTATCTCCGCCGGAAGGAATGTCATAGGTGTATATATTGTATAGTATGGGTCCCAAAACAGAGCCTTGCGGAACTCCCGCCCGAGTTGGCCTTGATGAGGATCGAATTCCATCCATTTTAACGTTGAAACATCTGCCTGTCATGAATGAGTTGAGAATTTTTACCAGCGGTGACCCTATACCAGCCTTCGACATTTTGAATACAAGCCCTTCGGTCCATACTCTGTCGAAGGCTTTTGCGATATCTAAAAAGAGGCCAGCCGTGACTTCTTTAAGAATGAATCCACTTGTGATAAACTCCGTTACTCGGAGGAGTTGGTGGTTTGTCGAGTGGCTAGCACGAAAGCCGTGTTGAGTGTCTGGGATGATTTTTTTCACCGTAACTACTTCTTGTAACCTAATCTTAATTACACGCTCTAAGACTTTGCTCATTGCGGGGAGCAGACTTATTGGCCGGTGATTTACTGGGAGAGTATGATCTTTTCCAGGTTTTGGAATGAGAATAATATCAGCTTCTTTCCATCGTGCCGGAAAATATTGTAATCTCAAGCACGCATTGATAATGTTTACTAGCGAATTAATGCCCTTTTCCGGAAGCTGCTTGAGAGCCTTATTACCAATTTTGTCATTGCCCAACGCTTTCCTGTCAGGTAGGTTTTTGATGAGACTTTCCACTTCGGCAAATGAGGTGGGATAGATAATTTCGCCGTCTGCATCTTGAGATTGATCTAGAATTAACTTTGCAGCGATTTCTATATCAAACGCATTTTTATTCATGACTAAGTTGCTTGGGTCAATTGAGTTAGGTGTAAATTGGCTTTCAAGGCTATCTGCAAACTCTTCAACTTTATCACTGATGGTGAAAACAGGTCCCTTTGGTCCGTAAAGCGGCATCAGCGGGTGTTTTTCTGCGCGGAGGGCTTTGGAGAGGGCCCAATATGGGTCACTTCCTTTAACAAGATCACTTAATCTGTCGTCAGAAGTTTTTTCGCGGTAAGTTTTCATAGCGAGTCGGATTTCAGCAGACAGACGGTTAACGCGCTGCTTAACTAAGGGGTTACAGAATTTTTTCCATTCTTTTCTTGCACGCCGTCTGTCATTAATAAGGATTTTAATGTCTATCGGCAGGGGTTTACTGTAAGGTGTATTTTGTAAAGTTGTTGTAGCATACGCGGCAGCTAAGTTAATGTTTGTATTGAGATTAAGAATCTCAAAGTCAATGCTTTGGTTATCTTTAAGATCACACTGAGGAATTATCATATCGTCAATAAAAGTCTCAAATACGTCCCATTGGACTATTTTTTGCGTTTGACTTAAGTTATTATGACTAAAATATGTTGGATCACCTAACCTCAATATGACAGGATGGTGATCCGAATTAAGCTCGTGTACTATATGAGTTTCATAAGGAAGGTTGACTCCACTCAGAATAGCAATGTCTATAACATCCGGTAATCCTCCATTTCTTGGTAGAGTTGTTGGATCGGAGGGTGCAGCTACAATTGCTTCAATATTACTAATATAAGATTTTAACTGTCGTCCGCGTGAGTTTGTTAGTCTACTGTACCAGTCTTGATGCTTCGCGTTGAAATCACCAGCGGCAATTGTAGGTACACCGATAGGAATAACTACTTCTAGGTCCCTAGTCAATATTTGCCCATCAGGAGGGCTATAGATAGAAACGAATCTAATGAGGCCTGAATACTTCGTGTTTACAACTATCGCGTTTGCTTCTAGTTTGCCTTCAAGTGCTGGTAATGGAACTGCACAATGGTCTATGTGTTTTTTTATGTATATTGCGGTCCCTCCTCCTGAGGTCCGGGTGCGATCAAAGCGGTACAAAGAATAGTTTGGTATTGTGGGACGGTGTGAAGGTTTGAGAAAAGTCTCATTCACCAGGAGGATGTCAATTTTATACCTTGATAAAACGTCAACTATCTCCAGTTTGTCATGTCTTAGGGTACCTCCACTGTTCCAGTGAAGAACCTGTAAGGATGCCGGTCGGATTTTATTCGCCATTGTTTGTATCAATGGGCGCCTCTTGGGCGGGATATTTAACCAGAAATTGGTTTCCGATGTTCACAATTTCGCGCCATTCATTGAGCATGGATTTATAATCCAGAGCAACATGCGCGTGTGGCAATTCTGAGCGGACAGAGTTAGCCTCACTCTGATCAATACGGGGAACAGGTTTTAATTGTTTCGCCATATTTTGAGTTTCAGCTGTCGATAATCTACTGTTATTGGCAAGAGTTGGCAAGGGCCGCTCGTTAGGTTGGTGTGTCGGCGGCCTAGAATTAGGTGATTTTCTTGGAAATTTTGGGCATCCACGGTAGTTTGCCGTGTGAGGCCCGCTACAGTTTGCGCATTTAGCTGGGCCGCTATCCTTAGTGTAAGTGCACTACGCATAGGAGCAGCAGGAGGCCGCATGTTGCTAGTATTTTATGGAGGGATTACAATTAACAAGTAAAAATAGCGAACCGGTTATTAACTTTTAAAGTTATGGTGGAAAACAAACTTGTGTATAATTCAGTAAAACGTTTGACGTCCTGGCTTTACACCTTTTTTACAATGTGTATTTTACACGGGAGAATTTTTTTGACAGGAATGTCGTAAAAGAAGAATTAAAAATAGAAGAAGCCATCAGTGGCGGATTACCCCATACGTCCAAGCAATAAGGCCATCAAATTATATTGCGCCTAAAGCTTCGTAAGTGCTTAATCCACCACTGTGCTATTAGTTGAATAAATTTTATGTGCATACATTTAGTGTATCGATGGTGCAGACAGATTTAAATTATGATCGAATCTTTTTCAAGCAATTCTTCCAAGACGTTGTTGGTATCTTGACAGTTATGCAATAATATAAACTATTTTTAAAATATTCAATAAATCGATAGCAATACATTCATCTCTTTGATGCTGTATTGGTATCTTTGAATGCTGTAAAACGAAAAGGATTAAATACGAAGTTCAAAAATAAACTTTTACCTGATCAACTGGAAGTTCATTTGAAGAATTACTTATTCTAGCTGCAGGCGCTTCCTTATACAAAGCTACTTCATATTCCAAGCGGCCTGGCGTTTCCTCCACAACTCCTGAAACTCGAGCACCATGTGGACTAAAAATAATAAAAAACGAATTATTATGTGTACCGATAAAAACGTTATAATTCCATAAACGTGAATTTGAAATAAAACATATCTGGACTCACAAGCTTCCAGCAAACCCAGCAGCTTTATTTTCAATTATAGTTGGTTCGGGAGGCTTGCACATGATTATGAGCTCTTGATCTGACTGCATCACAACTCCTGGAAACTGCGGGAACCAAACGCGTACGTGTACGAAACCCTAAAATTGCAAAAAAATACAAGTTAATTTATTAATTATGATTTGAACTAGTCGTTGGAAAGTTGAAATCGTTTTTAATTAATACGAAGAATAATTACGCTCATGCCCTAACTGGGTGAGTACTTCAATTTTTAATCAATAACGGAGTTGACTATTTTATTAAGAATTACACTTCATTCTTCGAAAGTCTGTTCAATGTAATGCTTATTATTTTTGTAACACAATTGAAATCATTATTTAATATTTTATAACCGTTCTCACACCTTTATAGTAAGTCTATAAATAATGTATTTTTTTTATTTTCTCCATATTCTTATTTAAACGCACAGACAACGGCGGCAAGATTATTTGTAAAAGATTAATTACTATCTGTATGACAGGTCGACAGGTGGCTGGAGGAAAGTATTTTAAATCTAAAAGGCTGGCCGCTTGCTTATTTGTATGGATGATCTTAGATTGCCGATGTCATTATTTGAAATTCAAATCAATAGTATTATTCATTGAAATTGAATGTGTACTTATTCGTTTGTTATTTAATTCTATACAATATGATACAGCGTCCAATAAATAATCGCTTAACGGATTGCTCACTATATTGTTATTTGAATGTTTACGAAGATTGGCAATGTACACTATTATCTTTTACGAAACCTACTACGGAAGATACATTAACTGGATGGCTGCCACAGACGAGATATCTCGTAAATTTATTCGTGCTCAACACGCCAGAGACGAATTGTTTCGTCAATAACTAATTAAATTAATAATTGCAAATTATAGCCGTCGAACAAACGTATTTTTTTTCTACGGTAGCCAAAAGGCTTTATATCAATGAGAAAATTCCAATGAGGAGCGTATTATAGTTTGCTTGGATTTGCACGTCAAAGGAGTGAACCGACAAAGTCGCGCAGAAAATATATTTTACACAGTTTTTGCTAGTTTGAAAGTAAAATATTTTACACATCCGAATATTTAAAATGTAAACTTTAGATTTTTTTTATATGTGCTCATGTTTTAAGCTATTATTCATTTTTGTATGTATTTAGCAGATATCACTAAACTACGGTCCGCGTGCCGGGTCCCGTTCTTCAAATATATTTTCTGATGTTTGTGCATAAATACGAAATATATTTTTAATAGGATTCCAACAGGAAAATATTTCGTCAGGCACTTAAATGAAAAATCATCCAGCCCGTTTCTCGAAAAAATTGATGACCCTGACAGTATTGTTTGTTTTGTAAAAATGTAGTTGATTTTTATTGAAAAAAGCAATATAAAACATTAAATTTAATGAATTAGAATGGATGGATACCATGTGTTCGGTTCAATAAAAAAAACACAAAATTATAAATCTGAAAAAAATCCACATTCGAAAGAGATGTAAAGATGTCTAAGTTATTTTTTAAAACTTTGGGACCGTGTATGGAACAGTTTGGAAAGTACTGTTTTAATTGCCTTATGATTCACCCTGTTGATGTCGATGTTGTCGAGTGCGGTCCTGGTGGTTGTAAATATTTATCAAAGTTGATATCGAATACATTTATGTGTGAAAAGAAAAAGTTTAATAATAAATAAAACATTAGTTATGTACAAATGTATATAGTTGCATAATAAAGGTACATAATACATCTACTCTTCCTTTCTAACATCTTCATTTATATTATGATAATTAATTAACAAATTCAGCAAATTGATTTTAAGTATTTCCTGAAGTGACAGTTAATCTGATGTTTATTTAGTGGAAATAAACGTAAATTATGTGTTTGAGATTTTTTTTCTAGAACATGTTACCAACAGGCTTTTTTTAAATTTATATCATCAGATTTAAATAAAGACAATATGTTTTTTAAGAGTATACATATATGAGTATTGTATTAGTGTATTTAACGCTTTTCACTTTTAGGGTGTTCACTGTCAATACTTGGTGGAAAGGCATTATATTAGTAAAAACACAATATTCCTTTGTACTTCTTTCCACTTTATTTAATATGTCAGGACCGGTTTCGCTCATTACGAGCATCGTCAACTTGACGATGCTCGTAATGAGCGAAACCGGTCCTGACATATTAAATAAAGTGGAATGAAGTACAAAGGAATATTGTGTTTTTACTAATTTAACGCTTTTCTTTGATTGTATTTTAATATTTGGACAACATTTCGCAGTATGGTTTTATAACTTGATAAGTTACGTACATTTCTTTTCAAAACCCCGCACCGCGTAAAGTCAGTGATCTTCAATTTGTAAAGTAGTCCTTGCTGGTCGCTTCCCTCTGGCTTGATCTGGCAGGCCGCGTCGGTATTGGGGTCAACGGAGCGGTCGTCTGCGAAAAGTGGGGCTCCCCGGAAGCCTTCCGGTTTCCGCAGAAGTGCGGCAATCGAGTCACGACCGCCCACTCCGCCGAATGTGCACTGAATGTCCGTTACTGGAATAAGATACAGTTTTGTAACATAAATAAACTTGGAGCTTAAAGCGAATTGACCGTAATACTCGACAATTCAAATTTTATTGTAAGACGTTTATTGTAGTATTCTGTAGATTATGTTGATATAACAATGACAGAAAAAGTGTAAGCACTTAAAGCACAAATTATAACTTTATGAACACATACAGTGGCGGATTATAATATAAGCGCATGAGGCGCGCGCTTGGGGCCTCCGAATCTTAGGGGCCTCAAAAATGGCTTAAATTATAAAACCAATATTCTCTTTGTTCTGATTTTAATATATATTTACTATTTTACATAAAATACTTGAACGTTCTTATCTTATTAGAAAAACAGGGCCTCCAAATTGTATTGCGCATAGGGCCTCTCGTATGCTTAATCCGTCACTGAACGCATACTGTAAGAGCCAAAAACCATACTTAAATAATGTATGTCTAAGAAATTGCGTAAATATTAAGATGTTATTAGACATACATAATTGACTCATATCGTTTTTAGTACATGTAAATTTCACCGTGTAAAAATATAAATAGTGAATATATAATAAATAAATAAAAAATAGTTTCATTTACATCGGACCGTGTAAAATTATACGAAAAAACTTGGCATATTTTCAAATTGAATAAATAACAGTTACTTAGCATGCTTTTTATAAAGTGTTTAATATTGTAAAAAGCAACTGCATAATCGATTTAAAATATTCAAGTACTATTATCAACCATACAAGTTTAATTTATACAAATTCTGGTGCATATTAAAGATTATGGGTATGTAGTTTGTGAATAATTTATATATTAATAGTAATTAGTTCTCACCATCATAGTCTTGGGATGAAGTTGACTGTATCTGTAATAAGAAAGAAAATGATTATTATTTAAAAGCATATGTCAGAAAAATGTAATTATTATAATGCAATGTTGTACAATAAAAGTTTTTCAATTAATGAAAAATGGCGATCAACAAGTCCAACGTTGAGCTATTAGTAGTCAGTCATAAGTCACAACTGAACTTTCAAAAAACAATATACAGCACTTCGTAAAAAATAGTAAAAAAACGGCTGTGAAGAATTATTCTAAAACGAAATTAACGTATTTCTCACAAGGCCCTCTGTATTTAAATCTATTTATTTTAGCTTGGCAAGGTAAAAGTCGATATCTAAGCGCTCGGTCGTAACAGAATTTTTCTTTCGCTCATTCAGAATAAAATAGAATTTTCTTCGGAGAGGATGTATCGTAAAAACGTTGTTATTTTTGATTCTAATAAGTGACTTTATTGAGGACTGCAAATCAGCCTGATATACATTAGAAAAGTGGGGCATATTATTGCATTAGGAATGTGAGTAAACGGCGCCATACCACTCCACTATTTATCAATCACTGGTGCCGTAGCCGTGTGATAAGTGCATCAGACACATTCAATCTGGGCGGTTAAGCCATTGACGGTATAAATCCATAAACATAATATATTTTAAGCGAATTTATTTTCAAAAGTATAGATGTGTGTAATAGTCCCATTCGTTTCTTCTCTCTCCATATCCGAGCATAATAATAGGGCGTAGAGAACATTTATGTTACTAGGAACATTAAAAACTAGGCTGCGGAGTCGTTAAGAAAATAACTAACTCCGACTTCGACTGTAAAATAAAACACAACTCCAATTTAAAATTTGACTCTGAATTCGGTTTTAAAAAAATATTAAAGATTATTTCTTTTTTTCCTTAAAATGGTCTTCAATTTTCCATTTTATTTTCTTTCAGAACAAACATTCGTTATTTGGGGTGAGCTTTAACAGTGTTAAACACTGTTGCTTCGGATGTTGACATATTCCACGTAAGCGTGAGTAAGTTCAGATAACAAATAAAAACAATTACTGTTTTTTTTTTAATAAAGATTTAATGAATGTTATTCAATTTGTGCTTTCAGTAGAACGAGTTTTGTCATTAGGATTAGATAATAAAGAAATATATATATAAAGAATTTATTACACATAGAGAACAATCTAATTCTCAAGTAAATTTAGAGAGGCTTTTTTGTTTATTCGAAAATAGGACTTCTGAATTAGATCACGCTTTGGGCGTGCAAAATCCATCACTGCACGGTTTACAAGTATGTAATGTGTTATTCTTGTTTTGTTTAAGTAATCAATTATCGTAATAACTGCATCCTACATCTAATTATAAAATTTTACTTTTAACTCAGTTTTTTACTTACAGCAAAATTCTTTTAGAATAGCCAACATGATATAGATAGCACGATCTACTTTTTAATTATGTGTATGATGCTAATATTTTATTTTAATAATTAATTATCTGCAAAAGTTTCCTCAAAATTGAATGACTTACAAAATCACAACCGTAAAATTAAATGCAGAATTATTTCAACGATAACAATGTGTGTCAGGCGTAGATAAGACGATTTGAAATTGTATTACGGGTAACGGGTAAATGCCCTCTTTAAAATGAATGAACCAGTAAAAAAATCAAGAATTTGTTCAACCTGCAGAAACTACTTAAATGCGTATGATAAGTAGCTATAAACGCTGTATAATAAATGACATGCGGCCGTTTAAATACCAGATTATTTAAAATACACACTGAAACATAAATATGATATTATTGTATCCGTATAAATTTACTTATGTTTACTATATAAATTTACTTATGTTACTTTATGTTTGTAAATTTATAAATTTACAAACATAAGTTAATTGTAAGTATTTTAATTGATAAAAGTCTATGTATGTGATAGGAAACATTTAAAAAGATCTTTTTCAAGTGGTCTTAGTTGTAATTTTTTAAACCATAAACAAGTTTTGAGAATGATACATTTTACCACCTGCTACGACTATCTGGCATAATATTATATTTTGAATTACAAATCTTACAAATTTATATTGTTAGTAAAAACCATTCTTTGGTTAATAAGTTAAAATTATTTATAAATGTATCTGTTTATTATAATGGAGTTTTTACGTGTAAAATAAAAGTTTTAAATTAATGGGGCAATAAGGATAACATCGTAATGTAATAATGTTTAAAGAAATAAATACTCACTTTCTCGTGAAACAAAGTAGTTAGAACTTTCATTATATAAAAGAGCATTAGTTAACTTAAAAATAGTAATACGTAATGTTTAAAAAACACAAATTTAGCCAACAAATCAGCACACATACCGCTTTGTCTACAATTGGAACATTGTTGCATGTGTGAAGAGGCGAACCATAATAATAATAAAGCTATAAATTGATTAAAAAACAATGCAAATGCAAACAATAGCACATGGCTTAGTGTTTAGTGATCATCTGAAGTAATATCATGAGGTAGGGTGAGCTGCGAATGAATAGAGGGTCAACGTGTTCACGGTCGCGGCCTTTCTCCGTGGGCCACTGAAGAGGAACAAAAAGAAAATTTGCCAACTCCATTTCGTATTCGGCAACTGCTTTACTGACGACCCGTGACTTCTCGGTCAGCGGTTTCTGGTTCGATTCCCGCACTGCTTAAATTGTATAACTAGATGTAATGTTATCGTTTAAAAAACATACGTATTTGCGGCGATCTTTGTGTCATTCATCTGTCAAGTGAACGTAGCAATATCTGTATCATGGTGACATTAAGTATTACAAAAGTAAATTATTTATTTTATAATACAACGACTATTTAAGAGACTTTTTGAAGATTTAACTGTAACTAAGATAAAAAATAGTTTAATGTATTTATGGCTGTTTCCTGAATTTGTTTTATACAGAGCGGCACAACAAAGTATGAAAGAAAAAATCCGATATGCCTGACGGTGGATAACTTCAGAAAACAGCAGAAAGAAATTATGGTTAAGATAAGAACTAACGGATAAGAAAATCAAATACGAATGCACAAAACGAGTACAAGGATTGACGATCACAAGATGAATGACATTATTAAGTTTGTTTGAAGTAAATGGCAGTGTTAGGTGTTTTTGAATTGTGTGGATATCATAGATAATGGAATGGACTATGAAGCTCTCTGTCACGTCGTTGAAGGTGATAGAGATACTTCTGCATATAGCCTCAAGCCTTGATTAGTGAGGTTCCGGTATCCAAGATGGTTGTCATGTACAAGCTATACAATTTTTTCGGTGGAAAGGATGCTAATATGACTAGGCACACTGATTTTTGTGTGGCTAGAAATCCAGAAGTCGTTCAGGGCTCGTTATGGAAAAAAGAAAAAAAAGATAGATGGCAGTGTAAAACTTGAAACTTCTTAAATAAAAAAGTGCTAAAAACTTCACAATAATGGAAATTACTTATATGTAGAAATCGGAATACGTGAAACGTTTTTGATGACGGTAACTAGAGAACGTAAATATTTTTTTGAATATGCATTGCCAGGTTTTTAGTCACTATTTTTTAAATAGTGAATCGACAGCTGTTATTAACTATCATATTGTACAGCTGCTTGACCGGCGACCCGTGTCTTTTCGGTCAGTGGTTCGAATTCAAAACCTCTCAAACATCTAATTTCTATTAATATTTGAATCACAATAGTTACTGACGTTTGACATTGACTTAGAAAACAATTCTTTGAACCGATGAATAAATTGTAATCAACTCTGAGACAGCTGTTGTGATTCTACGTTATTAGTTAACGGTTATCTTATACAAGTATTTCATAATTAAATTTGTTTGGTAGTTCAACTGTGAAACCGTGATTTGAAATAAAAATAAACTACAGTGGTTGTTTGATTAGTTAATCGAAATTAGATCAAGTCGTTTGATTAGGAATGCCAGAGTAAACAAATTAAATTCTCGATGACTTTTAAATTGATTGAAGCTGAGATTCGATTTATTGTTTTATTTTTATTTTTATGTGGCATTTGAAAGGTGAAGTCGTTTAAATAAGGAGAAAATAATGTTGGGTGGTTAAGTATTTTTTATCATTCTGTTTATGCATTTTATTCTACTTTTGTTACTTTGTTACTGTCTGTTACTTTAACCCATTTTTATTATTTAAATAGATATGGATATTTAAAAAGTGGTGAATCAAAAATTCTGGTTACATCTAGGATAAACTACACGACGTTCAAAGAGTGAATGGGCTTTTTTGGGATGCGAGTGGATCAGAACTATTAGGTCTTTTTTTATTTCTAAGCATTGTAGTAATACATACAAACAAGGAGTTTTTCTTTGGGAAAAGGCATGCAAAATCGTTATTACGTTATATACTACACCTTGTAATAAAGATGGAAAGCCATGACCAGTGGTGGTGGGTACACCCAGCTGTGGGCTGCCAATAGATTAACAAAGGGCCCGCTTAATCTCAAAGCTATTAGCAGTGCTACGGAAAGTGGTGGGGTTTATTATCACTCTTACATAATATATATATATATATATATATATATATACATACAAAGAGTTAAATGACTATTTTATTTATGGTTGCAAGATTGACACATAAATAGGCTATATTCTTTTCGGTCGGTTAGACGCTTAGATCTGAGAATATTGTTTTACTTAATTTAACAAGGGGCTCGCCGGATAAATCAAATTTAAACAAAGGGCTTGCGCGAGTCCCTGTGAGCCCCCTACAGTCCACTCCTGGGTACAACATTAAATACTCTAGATTTTTTATCTTTGTCCGCTCCCAATGTGGAGCATATGGCCTCCTGATGGAGGTATCTCAACAGAAGCTATTTCTACGAGAAATGTTTGTTACTCAGTCGCTTAACCTCACTTTTTTTCAGAGTGAGTAGTAGGGAAAGAAGGACTAGTGGTTGACTAATCGGTATTGCTACACCCAGTTATTTAAAGACCCCAGTTATGGGAGGAGAGGAAATAATGTGAATTGACATCACAAACACCCAGTCTTCAATCACAACTTTGAATTGAATAATTCTCAAATGCACTGTAATCTTACCGGGAATCGAAACCAGACCTGCGTGATCGGTCGAGCAAGCTCTAATCAACTGAGCCACAGCAGGAAATATTACAAAACCGGAACTCAAACATTTTGGTTTTAAAAAATTGAGTGCTTGTCGCCCGTTGTTCTCCGTTTTTCCTCATCTATAAATTGTGTTTTTATTCTTAAAACAATATTATTAGATAAAAATCTGCTTACAAAGTTAAGCAATTATTTGAGAGTCTTTGACAAGAAGAATACTTTTTTTTAGCTTGCAATCGTTTATTTACTGAAGTTGTGTGCTTGTGAGCGGTGTTACAAGATACAAGTATGCGCGATCAACTAACGGAAAACAATGACTTTTATGTAAATTATTGCCGAGGGGAATCCTCGACCTGTTTAGTCTTCTTCTCCGCTGTAAAATTGGCGTCAAGGCTTTCGTTTAGATCTTGTTTACATGCTATACGTACAATTTAACAACCAAATCAGATCTTGCGAAAATATAATGGCCTATTTAAAAAAAAAAAAGTGATATCTGTAAGAGAATTTTGTATATTACTGGGTATAACAATGTGACAAAAGTTCACTTCGATCAACGTTTAGGATAATGTACCTTAATGTATTTTACCTAAGCATTGCATTTCTGTTTATAAGACCACACAAATAAACGTCAAATTAATTTTCTGTCATCTCTATCGAGTCCGTATTCTATCCTTATTCAAAAATATTTTTCAAACTCCTTCAGTTCTGCACCAATTTTTTTTTTTTTAAATATATATATTTTAATATTTAACATTACAGCTTACGCCAATGCGTCAAATATTTCAAAGCATTAAGTTGAAAGATCATACGAGATATACTCGATGAGAATTTTTGCAAGTCACATGAGATTAACTCAAGTTGAATTGACGTCACAAACACCCAAGTCTTAGATCTCGAATGAAAAATTGAAAAAATCCAATTTGACATTGACCTTACCGGGAATCGAACCCAGACCCGCCTGATCGGTAGAGCAAGCTCTAACCAACTAGACCACAGCGGGTCATACAATTTAAACTGTTGTCACGTAGTCAGGGAAGGAACCCTTTTCAATAATCACAACTTATATAACTTAATATATTATACAATGTATCAAAAGGATGTTTGCTGCAAATGTCGAATTAGTATCTAAATTAAGCTTTTATATTTGAAAAAAAAGTCTGTGAAAATTGCGATCAGGAAAAAAAGCCTTCAGAAAAGGTTATCTTAATTAACTTATTCAATTTATATTACATTGAGTTAACAAAACACATTTGTTTTAGTTTTTATGCACTTCAGTCTGTGTTTATTTAATATTTTGACAGTGGCCTAAAATCGTTAAATAACGTTTTTCGTCCTTCGTGTAAAATTTGTGTGAGTTGATTCATTTTCCTTGACCACGGTTGATTTGTTTTTCCGGCCTTGTGTCTTGTCGATTTAGATGAGTTGTATGTCCACCTAAATAATATATCAATCTTGATAAATGTTGTGAATGGTTCTTATTAAAAAATGATGTATGTTTAGACTAAATTACTTGAATCTTCCTTCACAAAGAAATTAGTGTAGAATACAAAATTATACAGTGAAAAGGAGATGCCAAATAAAAGACACAATTAAAATATTTTTTTAAGCAGTTCTTTAGATGCTAAAACTGCTATTTGTTGTCAAAATTATATGTAAACCAAATTGTGAAAAGGTGACGTATTAATACAGGATAATGAATAATGTACAAAAGTTATTGACAATGTCAAATACGATATTCAGTTTTCTTCAGAATGTTGACGAATAAACGGTTGTTGGTAATGATGATGGAGTGTTTCATGGGAAACTGAAATTGTATTTAGTATAGTAGATTATTATTGACGACAATCTTTCACCAGCGATGGGAATTGAACTCAATTGACGTTTGGTAAGAAATGTCGCAGGAAAGTAAACAATACGACTTTTTTTATTTCCCATGAAAATAATATTATACAACGAAATGATCTTGAATACTTTTTCTCAACAATACTGCTTACAGTGGCGTTCTTATTCATATCTTAAAATAGACTAATATTCACAAAAATAATATGTTCAGTAATTAATACTCGCTATGAGAATTATATTAATGCTAGGAATTTGTAATTTATAGTCTTGATCTTGACTTTAATAAATTTATTTATATACGTTGAAAAATTAAAAAAATATATCAAATTGAATATCTTAAATCAGTTCCACTTTCTGTTCCAGAATATTCTTTACTAAACATGGCTTGATTATAATACGAACAGATCGTTTTCATTTAATGTAACTAAATTGTCTTTAATACTTGTATACTTTAATAATTAAATTAAACTGCCAACTCTTTGTTCATGTAGTTTTGAGAAATGTGGAGTGGAGTTATAAAATAGTTCGTTGTTGGCTATTCATCTCATAACGCATATTAAATAATTTGTTAAGCAAAATATTTTTTTATGTCAAATATATCAAAAATAGTTAAGTTTAATTGAAATTCATATAAGGTTCGTCAACCTGTATTATAAAAGTTGTTCATATTCGTAAAACTATTCACACTCATAAAATTGACGGTCTAGATCAGCGATACTCAACCTTTTTTTCGCCTGGGCCGCATGTCGATTTTTGCTATATTACGTGGGCCGCAGCATATTAATAGTAATATGTAAATATACCACAAACTATACATAATATAGTGATATGACTTTAAGCATGTGCACAAAAATACAAATGTATCCAAAATACTCATGCGTTTACGTACATTTTTTGCAAACAATACCAGGATGTTTGAAAAGGCATCTGGTAACTATCGTTGTTTGGAGCCTAACAAAAAAAAAAATAACGAGCCGCAGGTTGAGTATCGCTGGAATAGATGTAGATCAAACTCGAATGACTTAATAGTCTAACTACTCTAACTGACATAGTAAAATTATTTTTCTTTAACAAAAACTCACGTTAGTGTTAAAATGATGATAATGTGAGTAAGTACATGTAACGTTCAACATGATATATCATCCAACGCTGACATTGTTTCGAAATTAATAGAAATTCACGTAATGTTGTAAAAAATGTTATTCACAATAACGTCTTGAGATTACGTACTATGGACATGTCTTTGATTGATTTACGTAAGCTAAAATGATTGTTTTAAAGCTATAGAAAGAAAAAATATTATCTGTCATTTTTTGAATGAGTTTACGAAAAAATACATTATTTTACCCGCCACTGGTTAAAAACAGGTGTTCAAATAGAAAAATAGTACAAATATCTTTCATTGTGTGGTGCTTCAAGATTCTGCCGCATTCGATCCGCCCAATTAGTATTTTATCGCTACCAATTCACCGCATCAAACTCTTTATGGAACAAAACACCGTCAATAATGTACCTACATAGTTGCTAGTGTAAAAAAATATTTTATCATCTTCCGCCAACGGTGTTTCATTTAAATTCTACGGTAGCTGAGAACCCGCTATGAAAGTATTGCCATGCAATAAGATAAGCTATATAAATATTTAAATATTCTGTATTCCCATCATGAGTAATGGAGAAAGGAATAGTGGAAATGGTCACTTTCAAATAGCAACCCGCTAAACGTTCTTATTTCAAATAATTCGACAGAAGAAAATAGTATTTGTGAATGTTTGAGTGTGTTTTAAAATAGCTGTCAAAGACACATTCTTTTTCTTTCTGCTGTCGAATTTCAAAGATGATAATGTCCAAGTTTGCAATCGATTATAGTTATTGTTAAATAAATAATATTAATAGTTAAAAGATACTAAAAAAAAGGCAGCATATAATTTTGTAGTCTTGAGAAAAATGTTTTTAAATCGAAGACCAAAAGAGTGAAACGAACTCCTAAAAGCAACTCTGTTGATAATACTTTTTCACAAAAATTTCTTATGCACTCGTTCCAATTAAAACTATTTTCATATAAGCTACAAATATTAGATACACATTGAAACCAAGGAAACGTTAAGAATGCAAGACACAGTTGAGTTTTCAACTGGCGTACGTTGCCTTCTTTAAACTTAAGAAGTTTGCTAGCACACAGAGCTTTACAAGTAATATGCTAATGCAATGTGAAAGAAGAGTCAAACGATATAGCATTTTATAGCAAGGCTATTATTTCTTAATTTTGATTTATTATTATAGTAGATACGCAAGTTTTGCATAATGTTGATATAAAATGAGCTGTAAAAACAATACGGTTAAACATCGAAGATTTATCAAGAAACCTGAAAATTATTTGAAGAACCGGGTTTATGGGTCATTTAATACGAGACACACCCAATATATTATTATTAATTTGAAGCTAGTAATTTACTTCTCATGAAGATATTATAACGTGATATAATTGACGCCCAAAAATAAAAAAATGCGTTACAGTAGGCAGCGTCATTGATTCCATCATACCAGAGGTTGTCAAACTACAGAACGAAATAATAATCTGTTTTATGTTTGTTTTACTATTTCCGCTCCCAGTGTGGAGCATATGGACTCCTAATGGAGTTTATCTCAAAATATGTGTTTCTGCGATAACTGGTTGCTACTCAGTTGCTCAACCTCCCTATTTTTCCAAAGATAGTGAGAATATATGGATAGGGCTAGAACACATCTAGTAGTAAGTTAATCGCTCAAGGATAGGATGGGTGTTAGTGGGGGGAATTCAAGACATCTCATACAACCTTGTCTTCGAACAGAAATCCATAAATATCATTTTATAAAACTTTCCGTGCTGGGATTCGAACCCGTAACGTCCGTAACCGAAGCCAACGACGTGGACCACCCAACCACGCAGGCGGTCATAACTTTAAAATTTGAAATAAAATGTGCACCGTGTACGATATACAGTTGATTTTTTTAAATTGCCATATTAATTTAAACTAATTAAATATTGTTAAAATATTGGATACAAATATTTTCATTTGAACTTTTTTGAAGAAAATCGACTATTAAAAAATCTAAATCTTCAGAAAAAAAATATTTTATACTGTCGCTAATTTGCAGCTGCTTAAAATTATCTTACGTGGACGAAATCAAAGCAAATGCAAAGCACTTCGGTGCGGCACGAAAATATCAAACGGTCTCCGCCACTATAGTGTCCACGTGACAAAACACAAGCCGCAATCAGTTTGTTTGATATTTTGATTCGCTTTTAACTGTGTTCCAATCGCGTTGACTTCACCCAGGTAAGACGTAGCGTAACTATATTCATGGGCGTCGTAGCAATAAGGTACAATAATATAGGTACACGACAATGTAAATTATAGTAAACTTCAACAGTTTGTTATAATTTATCGTTTGTGTAGATTTTAAAGAATCTAACTCCAAGCTCAGACTTTGCGAAAAAGAAAGCTTTAAAACATATTTTAGAAAGCACTAAATCCGCAACAATATTTTGGAATGTCGGTTTTGGAACAATACAATTGATGAGTAACTGAAGAATATATTTGACCAATCCAATTATTCAAGCACACACGGCCAAAAAAGTTTCAATTTTTCCGAACTGCATGTATATTATCTTTAGTAACAGATATTAAAAAAATTGTGGGACTAAAAAGCAAGAACACATAAATAATATCCAAATCTCCACGACGAATTCAATTCGACCATCGAGCGGCCTAGTATCTTGAATCTAGATGCTAATAATTTATTATTTATTGTAACTGCTGTATTTTATCACCGAGAAAATCAACGGAACATTTTTGGCCATATCGTAGAAAAGATTCTATGGGACTGTAGACACTAGACACATCTTCGTTAACGGATTGTTTTTTTACTATCGATACTTTGATGCTGTCTTAAAAAAATACAATCTAATAATAAATTAGTCATTTATCAATACGCCGATGACACCGCGATGTTGCCAATTGTGACTAGATATCATTTATAATGTATAAACATAAGATTTTATGCATTTTACAGTAGACAAAACTAGGGACAGTTGATCCTTGAGAGAAACAATAGAAACTGATATAAACTTTTACCCTCTGAACATTACAACACGCAATTGTTTCACGAAAAAGCTCGATCTGTCACAAGCGTGCTATATATGAAAATGGCACTTTAATTTATTTCCTAGCGTATTTTTTGGAGTATATGGAAAGGAATATATAATATACTTTGCATATGATGTCCACGTGAACTGGTCTTACTGAGAAGTGCTCACTTCTGCAACGATCACGCTTTTACGTCGGCAGCGATGGCAAAGAAATACAAATAACCAAAACATCAGCGATGATTGTAACTCGAAGAACTTTGACGTTAATACGCCCTAGGACTTATAGCTCCATTAATTTTAAAGATATACTAATCTACAAGTGGAAGACTGAAAAAAGGTGTGCGTTTGTTACGCATTTTATAAATTCCATGTTTTTAATTTTCAATAAATTAAATTTACTACAAATATTGAATGATTTAAGTATAGCGTCTTAACTCTGTTTTGGTAACGGAACTCTTAAATTGTTTAACGTAAGGCAATTGAAACACACAAAAAGCATGTGATATGTCAAAAAAACCATAAAGGGGATCACGTGGTCGCAGTTTTGTATAATGGATAAAGTATATTTTTTAAATCGTTTAAAAGAAGGAACGTTTTTGTCTTAGCAATTCCATAAGAGATCAAATAAAAAGCTACTAGGTAACAGTTTTCGTATAAAAACATCTAAACCGACGATATCTTCATTAAAAGGCAATTTTATCCACATTGGGAACGAACATGATTAAACATAAACAAATCTCTCTCTTGAGTAATTATTTGTTTTGTAATAAAAAAATAATGATATACTTGTATGTATTACGATTATTGAAGAAAGACGGAAGTAAAGTTTTGTTTCCTTTTAATTAATCATATATTTATTAGACATTATTTAAACGACCAGATGGATAAAAGAAGATAAAATGTATGATATTTTTTCTATTAAAATTCGATTATAAATAAATTTACGTAAACGTAAATATGATTGATTTCTCCAAACAAGCTTAATTTAATTTCGATTACCATTCAATATACTTTGGAATCTTAAAAGATTAATCTAACCGTTCCTATAAGTTTTTTTCACACTTGAATTTAAAATATTTTTAAAAATCATTTAAGATCGCAGGCGCCTATTGTTCCGAAATCTGACTGAATATAAATGTAAACACTATCAAAATAATAAAATCATAATAAATGATATTCAGATAATATTGTGCCTAGACAAATTATTAATTGTAGAACAATGGAACTTCCCATTAAAGAGTTGTAGTAAATTAAATTGTTTAAACACACCAGCACACGGTCAAACCATTTAGTGGATGGAAATCATCTTTAATTTTTTTAACGATCAACTTCCTGACACAAAAAGTTATTTTGCAAAATTGCTTTGTGATAATTTTATTGTAGACTCGCAAAAAAAAAATGGGATATCTCGGAATGATTTTCTTATATGTTCGGTAAAGATCTCATTGCAATGTATAACTTTGCGTCAAGGTTTTCATGATATCACAATTGTAGGTAAGGAGTTGATAACTTTTGAATATTTTTTTGAATTTATCCCAATCCAGTCCGGTCCAGGTTGCATATTAATTCTTTGCTCCAACGTTTTATGTGCCCTATCTTACCAAAAAAATCCTTTGCCATATTTTAGAGAATTACGATAGTTAACGCATTGTTGTAATCATATAACATTTTAGCCATACATACTACACTGGGGTATTCAAGTATATTTATTCGTCTTAATATGTCGGGTCCTATGGCGCAGCGGTTAGGGGTGCCGGATCTCACGGGTTCGAGTTCCAGTACGAACAACATTTTGTTCGATCCATCAATAACTGGGCTTAGCGAGAGCGATTAGTTAAACACTAGTCATTTCCTACTCCTATTATTTTATCCCTACTATTCTTTTTGGAAAAAGAGAGGTTAAGCGAAAAACGGTTCTTGTAAAAAAAGTTCTGCTGAGAGACCTCCACAAGGAGGCCATATGCTCCACATTGTGAGCGGAAATGAATAAAAAATACGTTTTCTAAAAAGTAATTCACTTAATAATATTCTACCAAAATATCAACTGTATACAACAAGATTGTACGCATGTGGCATAGCAAAAGAAGGTTTCTATGTAGTTACGTCATTAATTATTATGCATCAATGAACAATTTATAATCAAAGCAAGATTTTGACGAACTCGTAATAAATTATTTATACACATAGGTTTCTTCACTCGTTGCTAGCGTATGTTGCCGCTAATTACGGAATTGATAAGAAACGTTTCTCAATAGAGGAAACCCATTCTTGTTAGTTGCGTTAAATAACAATCAATTATCTTAACATTGAAAATCTAGTGAGATTAATCGTTAAGTAAAAAATACTTTGTGTGGTTACGGTTTTACTGTTCACTCAGCACAATGTACAGAAGCTGAGTTATCATTTATGTGTTAATTTTTTCAAACCGCACATTGAAAGCACTGCTTTCTTGCTAATGATGATGTAACAAAAGATGCGTAGATAAATAAATCGCTGAACAAGTGAGTGCGGTTTATAAATCTTTGTTATTTTAAATCAATACACATCCGTTACGTGTGTTCATAAACACGATAGAAAGCTTACGGGATTTTTCTGTTGATATTAATGATTTTAAAACAGCTATCGGGTATCGAAAAACGGGTTCGAATTGGGATCGGCTTTACATTGATCTTTAAAAAAATGGGTACTCGTTTTAAATTATGCCAGTTATTTTTTTTATTTTAATCAATCCAGTGGTTACCGTTTTTTTTAAACTTATTATTAGAGCATATTTAAAAAAAAATGTACTACATACGGCTGGTTTTGATAAAGATAAAACTGGTCAATAATATGACTTTTACTAAGTCTTGCATTCCGTATTGTGTAGCAACCAGTGGTGGATACAGAAATTGTCCCAGGTAGAAGTCATTAAATTTTAAAATGCATTTTTTTTTTTTTTTAAATAAAATGAATATTTGACATTACAGCTTACGCCAATGCGTCAAATATTTTCAAGTTGAAAGATCATACGAGATATACTCGACGAGAATTTTTGAAAGTCACATGAGATTAACTCAAGGAGTATATGAGTATTGTATATGACAGTTTAACGAAACATCACTCACATAACAAAACAGTAACTAAAAAAACGATCAATATATTTTTTCGATGGGACTACTGTTGAAAAGACATTAAGATAAAACAATGAATCTAAAAGGGTAAATATAGCAACGTATTTAATTCTACAGTTTTCCCTATTATAATGAAGTAAATGTCAAATCAATCAACAATAAATCTATTTTATAAAAGATTGAACTCAGGGGTGGGCTGGAGGGGGCTCGGAGGGGCTCGTGCGAGCCCCTTGTTAAATTAGGAGAAAACAATATTCTCAGATAAAATTAATATACAACTGCAATTTCTGACTTATATTTTATCTACGAAAGCTTCAGTAAACATAGTAGTACATTTTTAGCCATTTAGATTGACAAGCTTACGGTAAATTCCATATTATTACATATTATAAGTGTATTAAGTAACAATCGATTGCTTATTTAAGTATTGCATATAATTGCATAGGAGTGATAAAAATTTCACTCCTTCTCCAGAACACCGAGAGTCACTTTGAGATTAAGTGAGCCCCCTTGTTAACGTATTTGAAACCCACCGCTGATTGAACTATTGTAAGTTCATGAGAATTGCTTTTTTGTATATATTAGACACAAAGAAGTGAAATAATCTTTTACCCAATATCAATTTAATATTACTAAAGCACTTACTTAGGTACATCACAGTGAGCTTTTCAATTCGAAAGAAGATTGCATGAAACAATTGTGATATATATACATGCACTGACAAATAGCATACACATACACCGATTCTGAGGCGTAAACGGGTGGAAAATAATGGCGTTACCCGATAAATGGATGATATTTTTACTGTACGTACATCTTGTTTACAAACTATGTCGATTTCATACAATTAAAACTTAACTGATAGATTTATGTAACTGTGATCTGTTTTTTCCGTGTATAATTAAAATAATTTTGATGTCAAGTGAGTATTTCAGTCTCATTACGGTATTGAGTGAAACAACAATTAACCCACTCTAAAAAATGCAAACTGCCTTAACAGCAGGTATTTATTTGCATAAAGATTATACGCAAAGTATGTGCAAGTGAGCAGTAATTATAACTGACCGTGTTCGTATGAGCAAACACGTTTAATTCATTTTTTATTTGCACCTTATAAAATAAAATATATATTTAAATAAATAGGCCATGTTCACGGAAGCGCTACAATAATAACAAATTCAATTATGAACGGAAATTTTATCTTCTAACATTTGATTTGGTGTGATCTTTTTGTTGTTGCTGCGGTCTCTCGAAAAAGATCTGTATCAAATTGTACAATTTTCGCGGGAATAATTAAACGGAAAGAATAGCGCTGGTAACTGTTTTCAGGCAGTTTGATTGATAGATACTTTGAGAAACGCTATTTGATTATTATTATACTCGTAAAATTTACTCGGGTCTATGGCACAGTGGTCAACATCGCTGGCTTCCATGCCGGACCTCACGGGTTTGAATTACAGTACGAACAGCATTGTTTCTGTCATCATTTCTGTAGGAAAGCATGGATGTTTGTGATGTCTAAAAATCTTCCCCCCCCCATCATTACAATCATAAAATAACGGGATGTAGTAAAAGTCATAAGACAACCACTAGTCTTGTTATAGCTCTATTCTAACTCCTGTTGAGATACATTCGTAAAGGGACCATATGTTCCACATAAAAGAGAGCGGAAATGTATAAAAAAATCTTATACCAAGTTCAACTTTTTGCATATATGTATATATTATTGATGATATTGTGGGTTGAATTGCGATATTCTCCAAGAACATTACTACAACATGAGTAACTTATAATTTTTGTAGTTGTTAAATTATATTTATACATCCAATCCTCTGATCTATAATGTTATATATACTTTGATATTTTTACCTTTTGATAATTTATTTGAAAATGCAAAGTATTTTGGTGTTTAAAATTAAGCTAAACCTAATTTTGAATATGTGGAAATCATCACATATTTTAATGAACTTGTTCAAGAGTTGTATCAATATTGATAGGTTCTAGAACTGATGACCCTTTTTAACTGTGTATTTTTATTTTAATTTACAAACCGTAAGATGTTTAGGAATATAGCACTTTATGATTATGTATATTTATTTCAACCGGCTGTGTGGTCGAGTGTCACTGTTGTTGACTAAGAATACGGAAGTCACGTGCTCGAATCCCAGTACGGAAAGTTTTTATAGATTGATTTTTCTATAGATTTCTGATCGAAGCATGGATGAATGTGATGAATTAAAATCCCCCACTCATCCACCTTATCGTAAAAAACAAGACGTAACGAAAGCGATTAGCTGACCACTTGTCCTATAATAGTTCTCTCTCTCTGTCCCTACTCTCTAAAAGAGTTTGAGCAACCGAGTAACATGCAGTTTTCGTCGAAACATTGAGATAAACTCCATTAGTTGTCCGTATGATCGACATTGGGAGCAGACATGGTAAAAAATAATAATGACGATATTTCATATAAAATATTGAAATACTCGCCCGGTATTGAGAGTTATCGTTTTTTTTCGTTATACCTGTTTTTAATTTGAAATACAAGTATTGGTATAATTAGTCCGGTATTGCAACACTTAACCTCATTTTGAGTAGTTCCGAATTTTACCGCTAATATGTGCAGCGATCCATATTCCATACACTTTGTTGCTTTTGATGACATGCGATAGTAAGTATGTTTGAATCTTGTCATACATACATATTTAAAAAAAGAATTATAGTGTCGTATTAATACTTTATTTATGGCATACGAGTGCAGTGTCTTTCATACAGTGAGCGTTAACCGTCACGCCGCGGCGGACGAGTAACGGGCGATCTGACCCGCTCACCGCGACACGCTTCTGTGACTGAGCAGAACAAAGTCATATCAACTAGTATCTTCTATTTCTTTTCTATACGCTACACACGCACAAGATTAAAAACTTGTCTGCAGTGACTTGCTTTCCTGATAATTTATTCTATTTTCTTGCGCCTTTTGGCGCGTTTTTTTGCCTGACTTATTTTACAAACCTGCTAGCGTCAATTGGCGGTAAATTGTATCAATTATTTATTTATGAACTTCACTTATTTCTAACTAGAGCTGACAGACTTACAATACGTTGTTACATTATCATTCAGTATAGCTGATAAGACCTTTATTAATTGATAACGATCGTCATAATGGAAACCGGTATTGATTTAAAATAATAACGTCAAATTAATATAAAAGTGTTTTAATTTTTTAATACAGTACATTTCAACTAAAGATTTACACTTAAACAATGTTTTTTACACGTAAAATTAAAATACACTGTATGATTAATAACTTTGCTAAATCTGTTTTTTAAATGCTTTCCTCGACAAAATAATTTTATTTATAATCATTTAATGGTAAATTTGCAAATGAAAAACCATTTTATATCTTCCAGATGACAAAATAGATCTCAGTGAGCTTTAGACTATCCTTTTATATCACTTCACCTACGGTGCTAAAAAATATTTCCGATATGTTGGTGGTCCTTTAGGAACCAAGTAAAAATCATGTTTATTAAAAATATACGTCCTGGGTTTTTACCGTCCATCAAAGGGCGGTAAGTGTTAAAAAACATTTTTTCACTTGGTTCTTTAAGGTTCAGCAACAGATCGGAAGTATTTTTTAGCACCATAGCGGAGGGGGAGTGATAAATACGAATGAAATATTTATAACGTTACATGAAAAAATAAATCCCGTAAACGGATTATTATTGTATACGAGTATTAGTTATTGTCATTAACAAATACACAATGTCGGCTCGTCCTTATATTTCTTACTCAATGTATTGCAGTTAAGCTTTTGCGCATGTTTTTAATAATCTATATATAGCGTTGCTGTGAATAATGAATGGCAAATGTTTTTAATTAATTAGCATATAATCTGACTTATATCAAAACGGAAGGAGATAATGGTACAGCGGCATTACGAAACTAAAATAGCCAAATAATTACTCACCTATGATTTGAACATGGCGAAGATGTAATAGTTTGATAGCTATTAAATAAAACAATACCAGTGTGTTTATAATTTTGTTTTTTTAATCTTCATTCCATTCACAGTATTCTCACGTAATACATTTATTTTTTGAGGTTTCCATTGTCTTATAGTAAGTAAATTGCTTATTTTGGAAGAAGTTTCTTTCTCATGTTTGGCACTATGCACTCTAGATATTAATTATAGCTAAGAAACACAACATAATGTTGCGTTTTTTTTTTTTTGATGAATTGCAATAGAAAATTTTGATCAATTTTTTGATAAAGCATAAAAGATAACGGAGAAATTAATTTATGAATTTAAATTTTAGTTCCCGTACTAAATTGACTTAAAATATTGACTAAAGTACATGAGGTAGTATAAATTGTTGAATAGGTTTCAATAATTACCGAGCGTTAAAGTTTTTTGAGTGCACTCAAGTGTTGGAGCATGATATAAGAAAAAAGCTCGCTGAAAAATTACAATACACCAATGTGTATGTAGTGATACCAAGCATTGTATAATAGAATGTTTTGCTTAAGTATAAAATGAAATGCATTTTCCTCAAGACATCCAATATCGATTTTTGCAAGCATTAATAAAAACAGATTGTATTTAATTAGTACTAATACATTGCATTTCGATGTATAAAAATTATGATCGGGAAATTTTTTATTTATCGTGTTTAATTATGCAAAAGATATCTGTTAACTTTTCTCCCTATAAAGCGCTTTTGTTAATAAAATTTTCTTTAGTACGGCTGGACATCATGTATATTAAACCATTTTGGGTAAAGAACCGTATATATATAATATTTTGTTTCTTTTAATCAAATATCTTAAAAAATAAACTCATTCTTAATGAAAACACAAATATTATTCCATCACCATTATTCAGACCGTTACAAGAATCTAATGAAATTATACACAATCGTTTAAACTAATTTGCTTTGAAAACTACTTAGTAATCACACATTTCTCATAATTACGGGAAAATCATAAAGACATTTAATTACATTTAATATTGTAATTTTCATTATAAGTTGGGATGCTAGAATATGTGCGAAGATGTACTGTGTATCTCTTCTTAGCCAGTATAATATACAAGCTAAGTTAATTTGAGTTAAAAAATAGTTCTGACAATGGCGTAAAGCCAAGAAAAACTATATTTAAACATGCATTAACTGTACAATGATATGTATTGTCAAATTATAACTATTTTCATAATGTACGTTCCCACAAAAATCTCTGTCGAACTCGACCCGGGTTTCGCCTCTCGGCATTAACGTTAAATTTCCATCAAGCACCTTCAGTAGAAATTGTAAATTATATGTATTGTCCTTACTATAAATAAGCTGACTTACTAAGCAATTGCTCCTGAGATGATAATGAAGTTAATTTGAAAAATATGAATGCTGATGTTGTCTTACACAATGCGTAACTTGTGGATTACTAATTATGCTGCCAATCAAGAAGTTCATTTAAGGGCTAATAATTATTTAGTCTAATTATATGGAAACAAATTAAATGGTCAGAATTTTAATCAATTTTTGGTCAGAATAAAAATATGAACGGTCAGAAAAAAATATTAAACGGTCAGAATGTTTAATAAATTTTTTGGTTAGTAGGTTAGGTTAGGTTAGGTTTTCTTTAAAATTTCATTTAAATTATGACTATTTATTCTGGCCGATATATTCTGACCAGAAAAATACGAATAGGGTAAAAATATCAAGGTATTTCAGTTCTACAGTTATTTATATGTTATATGTTGATAGCTATTTCGGCTTTCGCCATCGTCAGAACTAGTTTCGCCATAATAGAATAGATGGCGTAAGCCGAAATAGCTATCAACATATAACATATAAATAACTGTAGAACTGAAATACCTTGATATTTTTAACCTATAAAAATGGAGTTCTACCAAGTAAATGCCAAATCAATAAATAAAAAGAAAAATACGAGCCTTATTATATTCCATTTTTAGGTTGGAATAAGAATGATGGGAAAAGTTAAAAACACCATAGAAATTCTTGAACTTTCAAACCAATCGATTTAATCTATATATATAAAACAAAGTGGGGTTATTTACACCACGTATATCTCGAGAATTACTGCAAGGATTTCAATGATATTTGATTTATAAAATTATTATTTACCTAGAATAGCAGAATAAGCATTAAAACATCGGAAAAATATCACGGAAAATAAATTATGAAGAAAATTAATATTGTCATACAGTGACAGTTTTCAAATGGAGAACAAACAGCTTCAAATGCTAAAATGTCGTATGCTGGTTTCAGAAAAATCCACCAGATCGCACTGTTTTCTATATTTGTTTGTTTTTGCTTCTTTTGCGTACGACTGACTTATAAATTTTTTTAAATTTAGAATATGGATTAGAATGAAAGAAATCGATGATATGAAATGAAAACGAAAGAAAATCGGATAATATTGAAGTAAGGTTATGTTTATAATTAGGTATGATAAATTTTTGACAACAATATTTTGCACGAACGTTGCTTTACTCTGAGATGACACGTTATTACACTTGGAACGCTATATCGAAGACATTTTAACGTCAAAAGCAAAGCGATGCGGTTCCTGATCACCCGAATGACTATTGATGCTCTTGGTCGCATTTACACAGTTCATCCGAAAAATGACGAATGCTTCATTCTACTTGCATGTCAACAGCTCAATTTCCTTGAAAATGATACTTATTGGGACATGACAATCGCTGAAGAAATTGTTTCTGAATCTCCAAGTCAGATACGCACATTATTTTCTATCATTATTTTGACATGCTTCACATACAAGGACGACATGTCGGAAGACATTTTACATCGAATTCGTGTCAGTTCGGGGAATCCCGATCTCGAGGTGAATGAAGAGATAAATAACCAGGCTTTGATTTAGATCGAAGACATGTGTTACCTCATGTGAGGCATTTTGTTAGTCAAGTTAGGAATGCCAACGCCACATCGTGGGACTGGGAAGATATTCCTCATGTCATTGATTATGGCGACTGTTCGTGCGAGATCCGAAATTGCTGTAGCAGTTTCGTCTTCTGGAATAGCGGCCACGTTGACAGAAGGATGGCGAACGACTCATTCAGTGCTGAAATATCCGTTAATGTGAGGCATTTTGTTAGTCAAGTTAGGAATGCCAACGCCACATCGTGGGACTGGGAAGATATTCCTCA
>CM062831.1:746022-780910 GCA_031772345.1 Himalopsyche anomala | reverse complement strand
TTTCCATATGAGTACGTAGTACGTACTCATCTGGATAAACGTACTACGTACCTCATGTGAGTCCTTCTATTAAATCCTTACACATCTTTTAACTATTCCGCTCCTAATTTGGAGCTTTTGTACTTTTAATGAAGTATTTACCAACTATTTGCTACTCATTTACTCAATCTCTCTTTGTCGAATGAGAATAGGGATAAAAGAGACAGGGCTATTTTTTTGCCATTTCCGCTCACAATGTGGATTCATATGGACTCCTAATGGAGTTTATCTCAACAGAAGTTTTTCTACGAGAACTGCTTGTTACTCAGTGGCTCAACCTGTCTTTTCAAAAGAAATTAGTAAATAATGATAGGGCTAGGACAGGACTATTGGTTAGGTAATCGCTCTCGATACGCCCCGTCCATAGGATAGGATGGTGGGAGTGGGAATTCATAAATCGATTGAAAAATCAATTTATAAAACTGTCCGTACTGGGATTCGAACCCGTGACCTCCGTAGCCGAAGCCAACGACGTTGACCACTCGACCACACAGAAGGCTAGTGTCTATGTAACTGTTTTTTCTCTACCCTTGTTTTTAAAATCGGGTGGGCGGGAAAGAGGTTGTTGGATATCATAGACATCCATGTCTTTGAATAGAAATCCATAAATCGATTGAAAAAACATTAAAATCGCTCTCTTGAGCACGACCTCGGATCCGACTGCGAATATAAACTCTTGCACCTTTCAATATCGTCAACTCATAGTATAATATATTGTTGATGAACGATTGTTCATTTTATTAAATGATTCAGTGGTCCATGAAATGTTAATTATGTATTCTCAGTCTTTCCAGTCGTTAGCAGAAAGAAACGAGGAAGCATATCGAGGTGATATTGGTGTGTATCAGTAATTATTGACTTAGGAACATTGATGTCGTTCCTACATTCTACATTGTTTTAAATGGCATGGTAGTTTACTCTGTGCGAACAGAAACGGCAAAAGGAATCTAAATGACAAGCCGATGCGACGACACCGCTAGGTTCTTTTATCAAGAAATATGTACGCGTGCATCAGGGGTGTGCTGGAAGAGTTAATATAAATTATTTTATGCTTATTTTTATATAAATATATGTAAAAAAACTTTCAATTGTATTTGGAAACAATTCTCAGGCTTTCCGATGATTACCTTTTTTACAAAACAATGAAATGACAATTTTCTCCGACGTTATTTCGTCGGCTTAATTAAGAGTTCAGGAGACAGTGAAAACTGAATATTTACAAAAACAAATTCTTACTATTTTTTTTTTTGAAGAATATTTTACTTTTCTTAATTATGCTTTTACATTATTTTTTAAGAAAACTTAGAATAAATAAATATAAGAAGAAATACTTTATATTGTGTTGGTTGCTTTTTGACCCCTTTTAACTTGCCAATTTGGATATTAAACGAATGAAGAAGATGTGTTGATATGCTTTTTAACCAAAATCATCAAAACACGAAATTCTAAAAAAAATGATTTACTTGATGTTAAAATTAAGCCGACAATGTTTTAAAACAACGATTCATATATGCAACGATACAAATAATCCCATTATATTAATGAATTCTTTCATTCTTAAAGCATTATTTAATCTATTAAGAAAAAAACACAATAATCCTTTGTACTTATTTCCACTTTTATTTACCAAGATCAGGACCGGTTTCGCTTATGGCGAACTAACACAAGTTATAATATTTAACACCTCTAGCATGTAATTAATGAATTCCCTCGTCCCACCCGTCCTATCCTATGAACGGGGCGTATCGAGAGCGATTAGCTAACCACTAGTCCTGTCCTAGCCCTTTCCTTCTATTCCTACTCTCTTTGGAAAAAGAGAGGTTGAGCAGCTGAGTAACAAGCAGTTCTCGTAGAAACATTTATGTTGAGATAAACTCCATTAGGAGTCCATACGCTCCATATTGGGAGCGGACATGGTAAAAAAAAAACATGTAATTAAAAAAATATATTACTGTTAGCTTAGACTCACTTATTCATAATTTGTACGATAATTTGTAAATTCTTTTCAATGCCAATTGTTTATTACACCTTTTTATATCAAATTGTTTTGTATAAATAACTCCGTTAATTTAGATTTCATATCAGTTGATAATGCTTGCTATGAGCGAAACCGGTTCTTATTTGGTAATAAAGTGGAAATAAGTACAAGGAATATTTTGTTTTCTATTTAATATAGTGCCTATGACGGTGAACACCGTAAAAGTAATTATGTAATATGGATGGTTCCTTATTAATGACTTAAAAAGTTAATCTTTTCTGCGAACCCTGGTACGGCGTACTGCGGCATGAAGCTCTGCCGATCCATGTCGCGTGACATAGCCAGCTTTGATCAGCCTCCTCTTCTTCTTGCAGAAATCATCTTAACATCAGTCGGTTTTCAATCGCCGCCGCTACATACGCTTTTCTAGCGCACTGTTTTTAGTTTCGCAAATCTCGTATAAACCAACTCAATTTCCGGAATAATAGATTATTCGTACACAAGTGAAGACTGATTGTCAAAAACCGATTTTTAGTATAAGGAGTAATTGATTAAATGAAGCTATGTGATATATTATATTATATTTATTAAAACTCATTAAATCCACTAAAGGTATTATATTTAAAATGTGGTGAATATTTTAATGATATATATTTTATATTTTCATACATCGTTGGCTGTAAATGTCAAAATTAATATTCCGTATACACGACATTTTGTGATACAATGAGTTTTCACCTAGATATGATGAAATGCATTTACTTGGTTGACTCCATTGCAATAGGTAAAAAACATCAACGCATTTGTAAAAAATTGTAGAATTAAATACGTTTATATTTTTTACTTAATTGCAATGGAGTTCTACCAAGTAAATGCTAATTCAATCATTATCTAGATAAAAACTTAATTTTTATATTATTACTTAGAGTTCATGATATAAAATCAAATATATTCACTGTTTTTCCACGAACTTACGTAGATGTTCAAGTAATTTAAGCTTTCAGTTGATATTTTAAAATATTTAATACGTGTGTATTTTATTGCATTGAATACAATTATTAATATAAATAAAAAACTAAGTCGAAATACAATCATACTTTGGATGAATCTGGAGGTAACTTCGTGGAAGTTAATTTTTTTATGAAATACAATTAAAATTGAAAACGTTGTTGTTATACTGGTTTGTTACTATGTTTGACACGTGACTTTTGACTAATTGAGATGCATCTTAACAGTTTGCATCTTCAGTCTAAAGATACTTCTCAAAAAGATGAAACACTTGTCGCACATAGTTACACAACCAGTAGAATAACAATTGAGGAAATTGAGAAACTTATGAGGGAATCTCCCACTGGCAGGGAAGCCTTGCTTTAAAAAAAAATTCGTAACGTTTTTAAGAACAATATTTAGTATACACATAAAAAATTTAAGAATTGTTAAACTATTGATTTATTATAAAGCTTGAATATCTAATTATTTCATTCTAATACATATTTTTTTTAAATAATCAGTGTTGAAAATTGATGAACTATAGACAGATCTACCAAAAGTGTTGACAGTTGCGACGAGCCGAATTAATACGGAATGTGCTTTATACCATAATTAAGAACATTTGGTGTTGTCGACTGCTTCACGTGTGGCCATCGCTATATATAATAGATGGTCACAATTTCACGTGACGATAAGTTGAAAGATTGTTTCCCGCAAGCTAAAATAAAGTGGTGTTAAATTAAAAAAATCTTTACCGTAATGGGCTGTGATGACCCGTGTAATGCGCTCACTTAACAGCCCTCCTGTGACAATACTCACTTTCAACTAGAGCGCGAAAACGATTAATCGATGCCTAATATGAAATCTTTCGGGACTTCCTTCTTGGCCATCTTCACAATACTGGTAAGAGA
This sequence comes from Himalopsyche anomala, assembly GCA_031772345.1. NCBI lineage: Eukaryota > Metazoa > Arthropoda > Insecta > Trichoptera > Rhyacophilidae > Himalopsyche > Himalopsyche anomala. The sequence goes on along the minus strand of CM062831.1, from coordinate 776,992 downwards.
AATTTTCACATAATATCTACACCTATTACAATATGTTCATTCTTTCTATATTACTTTTTAATTGTTCACTGTCAATTTATTTTGCTCTCGGAACGATAAGAAATATGGAATGCCACTGAAGAGAGCTTTAACAGATTTTAACAATATTACTTCGTATGTCGACATATTCCACGAGGACATGTGTGAGTTAAAGTAGAGATTGTTGGAGCTACCAGTTGACTTCCTTGCCATTTTCATCATTGATAATATTCATTAAGTAAAAACACACTATTCCTTTGTACTTCATTCCACTTTATTTATATGTCAGGACCGGTTTCGCTCATTACGAGCATCGTCAACTGATGAACTCGTAATGAGCGAAACCGGTCCTGACATATTAAATAAAGTGGAATGAAGTACAAAGGAATATTGTGTTTTTACTAATTTAATGCCTGTCCACCATGTTTTGACAGTGAACACCCTAAAAGTATTCAATTATATTCTGTTTTTTTTTCTTCATTTTAAAAGTTATAATTTGTCAATCTTTTGCAATTTTCATGTTAAAAAAATACAAAATTATTGGTATCGTTTCAAGAAGCACACAAAGTCACTTTATTACATTTAATAATATATTTTTTCTAATAAATGGTCAGGAATGATACGATTGATGAGATTATGTTGTATGTACTCTTTTCTATACGTTATATAAATTAATATTTTAGGGTAAATATAAAGGTATTTCTGTTCTTACAGTTTTTTAAAAAGTTAAAGGTTGATAGCTATTTCGGATTACGAAGCCGATATAGCTAACAACCTTTAACTTTTTAAAAAACTGTAGAACTGATTCTACCTTGTATTTTAACCTATTAAACATGGAGTTCCTACCAAGTAAATGCCAAATCATAAATAGAAAATAATATTTGTACTGCTAAAATACGTAGATTTTTTTTCACTTTATTATATTGGAATTTTACCACTGTACAATTAAATGCCGATTCAATTACTTCACTGTCAATACTTAGTGAAAAGGCATTGAATAAAAAGTGAGTGAATGAGCGAATGAGAGATGAACAAAACCGCCCTGACCATCCATATAAATAAAAAATAATGTTTCTTGTAATCACACCCTTCTGATCATTTGATAACTGGGCTTAGCAAGAGAAATTAGCTAACCACTAGTCCTGTCTTAGCCTTATCTTTCTTTCCTACTACTCTCTTTGAAGAAAAGAGTTTGAGTGACTACTGTAATAACAGTCCTTGAAGAAAAAAAATCTGTTGAGATACCTCCATTAGGAAGCCATATACTCTACAATGGGAGTGGACATGGATAAAAAAAAACTTGATTTTTAATTTTATGCCATGAATCGATAGCTAACTCTAAAATTTCTTAAGCATTGTTTTCCTAGAAAATATCTGATTTTGAATTCGTAAGAAGACTCTAAAACGGTAAAAACATGTAACTTTTCGCAGATTTAGGAATTAAATTTTGACATTGATTAATCAGAGCTATTAATTGATGTTAAAAAAAGTCATTTGCATTTGAAGTCATCGGCCAATAGCTTCATTATATGTATATGAATTCACGTAGATTCTATTGAAAGTATTCAGTAAACGTAGCACAAAATATGCAGCTAATGGTGAACTTTTTTCGTCATTTATCTTTGTACTGTCTTGTCTGAAAGGGAAGAACATAACCATTCATTACAACTACAATATTATTTAATAGCACAGATCATTTATAATGTCATGTTATGAGCAATAAAGCAAACAGTGTATATAAGCGACATTTTATTGAAGACTTAAATTGAAGATATCATCAAAAATTTAATCAATCAATGACAATTTGTAAATTAATATGGGCTTCGACTAAAATTACAGTTTATATTTTATTGAAATGCATATTTATTTTCCGTTAGTGTGTTTTTAACAGATGACGAAAATATAGTTCACATACTGTGCTGCTATTCTTTTTTTTAAATATTTATAGACTTATACCGTTTTTATCTTTGAAATTCATTCATAATTTGTGGCAAACAATGTAATTTATTTCACTTTTAAGGTGTTCATTGTCAATTTTATTATCGAGTGCATAGGTTGTTGTATACATAAAACTACTTTTTATATATAAAAAGTTCTTTTGTGGTTGCATTTGTTTTAGGAAACTACTCCCCACATATTGTACACTGTTATATTTATATTTTTATGGTATTTTGGCGTCACATTTTCTACAACTCTTCCTTATAGAGTGTCCAAATACTCGTCCAAATGCATTGCCCGGGTCTCGGGTATTTTTTCATAAACTAACCAAGTACCCAATTTGATTCCGGGTAATTTTTGTCAACTGACATACTGGAGCCAACTGTGCTAATAATAGATTATATTAACAAGTAATATGAATATTAAATTTTATCTCAATAATAATTTTAATAACAATAGTGGATTTAAATTAACTGAATAAATACCAAAAACGTTTAGAATAAAAAAATAGGGTGAATAAATACAGTATATTTCTATATGTTTTATATCCATCGACAATATTCTTGTGCACACATTTACACAAATTAACAAATAATAATGATATTGATATAAATAATAACATTCATATTTTACTACATAATAATGTTACAATCATAAGATGTAACATAATGTTACAATGTCAAATGATGTATTTAATGGGCTACTTTTTATTAAAATTAATGTTTCAAAAGTATCAATGCATTCAGTATTTGATATTTCATATATCTTTAAATTGTTAGCAACGAAAAATATGCGTTCACTCTTCGTTGAGGTACATATGTATATTGAATTAGAGCTTAGAATTGAAAGGTTTATCCAGCATTAAACTTTGCTTATCAGTAGTTTGCAGATTCACTTAATCTCCGATATATTTGAAATAAAAGTATATTTTGTGGATTTTGTATCGTAAAAATATATTTTTTTAACAAGAGGAAAACATTTCAATTTAAATAACCCGTTAAAAATTTTCCGGGCTTCAGTTGTTTTAAAAATGTGCGGGTACTCGGGTATCCGGTTTCGTTTCTACTTGGCTTGGAAGCCCTACTACTCTCTTTTGCAGTGAAACATTGTGGCCTTTTCGCCATTAGAATTTGACGTCACATACCGGTGACACTTTATATAATTGTTTCCCGTCATACAATGTTTAATTGTCTATGCAGATTTTTAATACGGCCTATTTTAATTTTTTTATTTTAAATTATTCATAACTGTTAACTGCAATAATGCATACTTCAATAACTACATACCGAATACGCTCACAACATGTAATAGAAAGAAAACACGTGTAATTTCAAATTCACCTGTGCCCGTAATTATTGTCTTTCCGCTATCTGAGCAATTCATTTAGTAGCCGACATAAATATTTTGTGCCTGGCATTTAAATTTACATAACATATTATAATTATAAATAATTATGTTAGTCACGTAAGGTTTGTGAAAATTGTCGCAATGTTTTGGTATGGTATTTATTCAAGATGTGTGCTTGAAATACAAAACTGGACAACTACTAGTGAAGTGATATCAAAATTTTCATACTTACATTATTATTGGAAATATATTTAAAAAAAGATAATTTAAAACGTTCTAATTTTCCAAATGACGTGATCCATTCAACATCTAGGATGTTATGTGTTATACATAATCGTATAAACTAGAGCTTTCATCCCACTTGACTTTTCAGTGTAATAATCAAACCCCATATTTTATACATTTATATATAATTAAATCGATTGGTTTGAAGTTTCATGAAATTTCTATGTGTTTTTAACTATCATACATCTTATTCCTACCTAAAATGAATATAATAAGGCTCGATTTTTCCTTTTTCTTTTTTATTTATTGATTTGGAATTTCTTGGTAGAATCCATTTTAGAGGGTAAAAATTTCAAGGTATTTCAGTTCTACAGTTATTATATGTTATATGTTGATAGCTTTTGAGGCTTACGCCTTCTATTCTATTATGGCGAACTAGTTGACGATGGCGAAAGCCGAAATAGCTATCAACATATAACATATAAATAACTGTAGAACTGAAATACCTTGATATTTTTACCCTATTCGTATTTTTCTGGTCAGAATATATCGGTCACTAATAAATAGTCATAATTTAAATGAAATTTGAAAAAACCTAACCTAACCTCACTTAACCAAAATAGTAATAAAATATTTTGACCGTATAATATTTTTATTCTGACCGTTCGTATTTTTATTCCGACTAAAAATTGAATCGAATTCTGACCATTTAATTTGTTTCCTTTAATAATTAGACTAAATAATTATTAGCCTTAAATGAACTTCTTGATTGGTAGCATAATTATTATTCCTCAAGTTACGCCATTGTGTAAGAAAACATCGCATTAATATTTTTCAAATTAACTTCATTATCATCTCAGGAGCAATTAATTTGTAAGTAGATTATTTTATTGTAGGAACATATACATATAATTTACAATTTCGACTGAAGGTGCTTGATGGAATTAACGTTAATGAGGAGGCGAATCCCGGGTCTGTGTTCGACCAAGATTTTTGTGGGAACGTACATTATGAAAATAATTCTAATTTGACAATACATATCATTATACAGTTAATGCTTGTTAAATTTAGTTTTCTTGGCTTTTCCGCATCACTGTCTGGACTTTTTTTTATAACCTCAAATCTAAACTGAGCTTATATTATTATACAGGCTAGTAGGATAGAGAGACACTATACATCTACGCGCAGTCATACCTTTCTAGCCATCCCTATCACTATAACTAATGAAAATTACAATATTAAATGTAATTAAATGTCCTTATGATTTTCACCGTACACTTATGAGAAATGTATGATTACTAAGTAGACCATTCAAAAGACAAATTAGTGTTAAACGATTGTGATATAATTTCATTAGAATCTTTGTAACGGTCTGAATATATGAGGGTCGGATCGGATATAATATTTGTGATTTCACAATTACAGACACATGAGATTTATTTATTTATGCGATAATTTTTGAATAAAGAAGGAAACAAAATATATTATATAAACGGTTCTTTAACCCAAAATGGTTTAATATACATGATGTCCAGCCGTACTAAAGAAAATTTTATTAACGAAAGCGCTTTATAGGGAGAAAAGTTAACAGATATCTTTTTGCATAATTAAACACGATAAATAACTTTATTTCTTAGATGAAAAGTATATTTCCCGATCATAATTTTTATACATCGAAATGCAATGTATCTGTACTAATTAAATACAATCTGTTTTTATTAAAGCTTGCAAAAATCGATATTGGATGTCTTGAGGAAAATGCATTTTCATTTTTATACTCAAGCAAAACATTCTATAATACAATGGTTGGAATCACGTGTATTCTGTAAATTCTTGCAGCAGAGCTCTTTTTCTTATAATCACTGCTAATACCCAACACTATGGGAGCACACTTGCACATAAAAACACTTTAAAACGCTCGGTTTATTAATGAGACACCTATATCAACAATGTTATACATACCTCAATAGAGTACTTTAGTCAATATATTCTTAACACGTCAATTAAGTAACTGGAGGAAACTAAAATTTAAAAATTCATAACATTAAATATCTCCCGTCTTCAATGCTATTATGCTGTATCACTAAAAATTGATCATAAATTTTTTCTCTATTGTGCACATCATCAAAAAAAAAAAAAAAAACGAGCTGCGCAACATTATGTGTGTGTTTCTTTAGCTATAAATTACGATCTAGAGTCGTCAAATCCAGGTGCCACACATGACGAAGAAGACATTCTTCCAAAATAAGCAAGTTAAACCATTACTATAAGATCAATGGAAACCTCATAAAACTAAAATGTGAATTACGTGGAGTAAATACTGTGAATGAGAATGAAGAATTAAAAAAAACAAAATTTATAAACACAACTGGGGTATAGTGTTATTATTATCATGAGCTAATAGACAAACAGAACTATTAACATCTTCCTCATGTTCAAAATTCATCGAGTGACGTAAAATATTATCTGAGCAATCTTTAGTTTTGTAATGCCGCTGTAACGGGATTAACTCCTTCCGTTTATGATATAAGTCAGATTATATGCTAATTAATTTAAAACATTTGCTATTCATTATTCACAGCAACGCTATTAAATAGTATTAAAAACATGCGCAAAAGCTTAACTGCAATACATTGAGTAAGAAATAATAATGGACGAGCCGACATTGTGTAATTAGTTAAGACAATAACTAATACTCGTATACAATAACAATCCGTTTACGGGATTTATTATTTATTCAAGTAACGTTATAATATATTTCATTCGTATATATCACTCCCCTCCGCTATGGTGCTAAAAAATACTTCCGATCTGTTGCTGAACCTTAAAGAACCACGTGAAAAAATATTTTTTAACACTTACCGCCCTTTGATGGACGGTAAAACCAAGGACATGTATTTTTAATAAACATGATTTTTTACTTGGTTCTGAAAGGGCCACCAAAATATCGGAAATATATTTTTTAGCACCGTAGGTGAAGTGATATAAGAGGATAGTCTAAAGCTCACTGAGATCTATTTTGTCATCTGGAAAATGTAAAATGGTTTTTTCATTTGCAAATTTACCATTAAATGATTATAAATAAAATTATTTTGCCGAGGATAGCATTTAAAAATCAGATTTAGCAAAGTTATTAATCATACAAAAGTGTATTTAATTTTACCAGTAAAAAACATTGTTTAAGTGTAAATCTTTAGTTGAAATGTACTGTATTAAAACATTAAAACACTTTTATATTAATTTGACGTTATTATTTTAAATCAATACCGGTTTCCATTATGACGATCGTTATCAATTAATAAAGGTCTTATCAGCTATACTGACTGATAATGTAACAACGTATTGTAAGTCTGTCAGCTCTAGTTAGAAATAAGTGAAGTTCATAAATAAATAATTGATACAATTTACCGCCAATTGACGCTAGCAGGTTTGTAAAATAAGTCAGGCAAAAAAACGCGCCAAAAGGCGCAAGAAAATAGAATAAATTATCAGGAAAGCAAGTCACTGCAGACAAGTTTTTAATCTTGTGCGTGTGTAGCGTATAGAAAAGAAATAGAAGATACTAGTTGATATGACTTTGTTCTGCTCAGTCACAGAAGCGTGTCGCGGTGAGCGGGTCAGATCGCCCGTTACTCGTCCGCCGCGGCGTGACGGTTAACGCTCACTGTATGAAAGACACTGCACTCGTATGCCATAAATAAATTATTAATACGACACTATAATTCCTTTTTTAAATATGTATGTATGACAAGATTCAAACATACTTACTATCGCATGTCATCAAAAGCAACAAAGTGTATGGAATATGGATCGCTGCACATATTAGCGGTAAAATTCGGAACTACTCAGAATGAGGTTAAGTGTTGCAACATCGGACTAATTATACCAATACTTGTATTTCATATTAAAAACAGGTATAACGAAAAAAATACGACTACTACAATATTTTATATGAAATATCGTCATTATCATTTTTTACCATATCTGCTCCTAATGTCGAGCATACGGACAACTAATGGAGTTTATCTCAATGTTTCGACGAAAACTGCATGTTACTCGGTTGCTCAAACTCTTTTAGAGAATAGGGACAGAGAGATAGAACTAGTATAGGACAAGTGGTCAGCTAATCGCTTTCGTTACGTCTTGTTTTTCACGATAAGATGGATGAGTGGGGGATTTTAATTCATCACATTCATCCATGCTTCGATCAGAAATCTATAAAAACTGTCCATACTGGGATTCGAGCACGTGACTTCCGTATTCTTAGTCAACAACAGTGATACTTGACCACGCAGCCGGTTGAAAAAAATATACATAATCATAAAGTGCTATATTCCTAAACATCTTACGGTTTGTAAATTAAAATAAAAATACACAGTTAAAAAGGGTCATCAGTTCTAGAACCTATCAATATTGATACAACTCTTGAACAAGTTCATTAAAATATGTGATGATTTCCACATATTCAAAATTAGGTTTAGCTTAATTTTAAACACCAATTTCAAATAAATTATCAAAAGGTAAAAATATCAAAGTATATATAACATTATAGATCAGAGGATTGGATGTATAAATATAATTTAACAACTACAAAAATTATAAGTTACTCATGTTGTAGTTATATTCTTGTAGAATATCGCAATTCAACTCACAATATCATCAATAATATATACATATAAGCAAAAAGTTGAACTTGGTATAAGATTTTTTATCCATTTCCGCTCTCTTTTATGTGGAACATTTGGTCCCTTTACGAATGTATCTCAACAGGAGTTAGAATAGAGCTATAACAAGACTAGTGGTTGTCTTATGACTTTTACTACATCCCGTTATTTTATGATTGTAATGATGGGGGGGAAGATTTTTAGACATCACAAACATCCATGCTTTCCTACAGAAATGATGACAGAAACAATGCTGTTCGTACTGTAATTCAAACCCGTGAGGTCCGGCATGGAAGCCAGCGACGTTGACCACTGTGCCATAGACCCGAGTAAATTTTACGAGTATAATAATAATCAAATAGCGTTTCTCAAAGTATCTATCAATCAAACTGCCTGAAAACAGTTACCAACGCTATTCTTTCCGTTTAATTATTCCCGCGAAAATTGTACAATTTGATACAGATCTTTTTCGAGAGACCGCAGCAACAACAAAAAAGATCACACCAAATCAAATGTTAGAAGATAAAATTTCCGTTCATAATTGAATTTGTTATTATTGTAGCGCTTCCGTGAACATGGCCTATTTATTTAAATATATATTTTATTTTATAAGGTGCAAATAAAAAATGAATTAAACGTGTTTGCTCATACGAACACGGTCAGTTATAATTACTGCTCACTTGCACATACTTTGCGTATAATCTTTATGCAAATAAATACCTGCTATTAAGGTAGTTTGCATTTTTTAGAGTGGGTTAATTGTTGTTTCACTCAATACCGTAATGAGACTGAAATACTCACTTGACATCAAAATTATTTTAATTATACACGGAAAAAACAGATCACAGTTACATAAATCTATCAGTTAAGTTTTAATTGTATGAAATCGACATAGTTTGTAAACAAGATGTACGTACAGTAAAAATACCATCCATTTATCGGGTAACGCCATTATTTTCCACCCGTTTACGCCTCAGAATCGGTGTATGTGTATGCTATTTGTCAGTGCATGTATGTATTCCACAATTGTTTCATGCAATCTTCTTTCGAATTGAAAAGCTTACTGTGATGTACCTAAGTGCTTTAATAATATGTAATTGATATTGGGCGAAAGATTTGTTCACTTGTTTGTGTCTAATATATATTATACAAAAAAGCAATTCTCATGAACTTACAATAGTTCAATCAGCGGTGGGTTTCAAATACGTTAACAAGGGGGCTCACTTAATCTCAAAGTGACTCTCGGTGTTCTGGAGAAGGAGTGAAATTTTTATCACTCCTATGCAATTATATGCAATACTTAAATAAGCAATCGATTGTTACTTAATACACTTATAATATGTAATAATATGGAATTTACCGTAAGCTTATCAATCTAAATGGCTAAAAATGTACTACTATGTTTACTGAAGCTTTCGTAGATAAAATATAAGTCAGAAATTGCAGTTGTATATTATTTTTTTCTGAGAATATTGTTTTCTCCTAATTTAACAAGGGGCTCGCACGAGCCCCTCCGAGCCCCCTCCAGCCCACCCCTGAGTTCAATCTTTTATAAAATAGATTCATTGTTGATTGACTTGACATTTACTTGGTAGAACTCCATTTTAATAGGGAAAACTTTAGAATTAAATACGTTGCTGTATTTACCCTTTTAGATTCATTGTTTTATCTTAATGTCTTGTCAACAGTAGTCACATCGAAAAATATATTAATAGTTTTTTTAGTTACTGTTTTGTTATTTGCATAAAAAAGATGAGTGATGTTTCGTTAAACTGTCATATACAATAGAAAAAAAAACGTCAGGCTGACACGGGTGAAATAAAATTAATCGTGATTAAGAACTCTTCTTCTTTCCTGGCGCTATAGTCCAGGATAAACTTTGGCTGTCTCAATCAGTCTCCTTCAACAGTTGCTGACTTGTGATACCCATCCATCCAGCGAAGCCGTGGTCCCTCAACGCTACGTCTATCCTCAGGGGTAGCAAACCTAAAACGTATTGAAATTCATGCGTGATATATGTATGTTCGGATTAGCGCAGGCGTTGAGTTATAACTAATCTGACAATCACTAATTCGCCGTGATAGAGACCATGGTTGTGCCGACTTCACCAGATGTCATCTTCGCAGACTGGACTGAAATCTGTTGCAAAATCTTCTGTGGCAGCAAGTCTCTTAACAATCTCGCATTGAATTAAGTTTTCCATGCTCCCCTAAGGAATGTTTGTTTTCTATTTTTATAATTTATAAAAACTTTATTGTGAAATGGGCTCTTTAATTGTTACTTTGGTTTATAGAATACATACTTAATTATTATTTGACTATTTTTATATAGATATATTATTTTAAGTTCATCTATTTTTTAATGTATTATTTATGTATTATTCGCCCGCTTTGGTCTAGTTGGTAAGAGCTTGCTCTACCGATCAGGTGGGTCGGGTTCGATTCCCGGTAAGGTCAATGTCAAATTGATTTTTTTCAATTTTAATTTGAAAACTAAGACATGGGTGTTTGTGAAGTCCTTGAGTTAATCTCATGTGACTTTCAAAAATTCTCGTAGAGTATATCTCGTATGATCTTTCAACTTGAAAATATTTGACGCATTGGCGTAAGCTGTAATGTCAAATATTCATTTTATTTAAAAAAAAAAAAAATTGCATTTTAAAATTTAATGACTTCCACCTGGGACAATTTCTGTATCCACCACTGGTTGCTACACAATACGGAATGCAAGACTTAATAAAAGTCATATTATTGACCAGTTTTATCTTTATCAAAACCAGCCGTATGTAGTACATTTTTTTTTTAAATATGCTCTGATAATAAGTTTAAAAAAAACGGTAACCACCGGATTGATTAAAATAAAAAAAAATAACTGACATAATTTAAAACGCGTACACATTTTTTTTTGGATCAAGCAATGTAAAGCCGATCCCAATTCGAACCCGTTTTTCGATACCCGATAGCTGTTTTAAATTTATCAATATCAACAGAAAAATCCCGTAAGCTTTCTATCGTGTTTATGAACACACGTAACGGATGTGTATTGATTTAAAACAACAAAGATTTATAAACCGCACTCACTTGTTCAGCGATTTATTTATCTACGCATCTTTTGTTACATCATCATTAGCAAGAAAGCACTGCTTTTAATGTGCGGTTTGAAAAAATTAACACATAAATGATAACTCAGCTTCTGTACATTGTGCTGAGTGAACAGTAAAACCGTAACCACACAAAGTATTTTTTACTTAACGATTAATCTCACTAGATTTTCAATGTTAAGATAATTGATTGTTATTTAACGCAACTAACAAGAATGGGTTTCCTCTATTGAGAAACGTTTCTTATCAATTCCGTAATTAGCGGCAACATACGCTAGCAACGAGTGAAGAAACTTATGTGTATAAATAATTTATTACGAGTTCGTCAGAATCTTGCTTTGATTATAAATTGTTCATTGATGCATAATAGTTAATGACGTAACTACATAGAAACCTTCTTTTGCTATGCCACATGCGTACAATCTTGTTGTATACAGTTGATATTTTGGTAGAATATTATTAAGTGAATTACTTTATAGAAAACGTATTTTTTATCCATTTTCGCTCACAATGTGGAGCATATGGCCTCCTTATGGAGATCTCTCAGCAGAACATTTTTTACGAGAACCGTTTTTCGCTTAACCTCTCTTTTTCCAAAAAGAATAGTAGGGATAAAAGGATAGGACTAGGAAATGACTAGTGTTTAACTAATCGCTCTCGCTACGCTCAGTTATTGATGGATCGAAAAAAAATCTGTTCGTACTGGAACTCGAACCCGTGAGATCCAGCACCCCTAACCGCTGCGCCATATGACCCGACATATTAAGACGAATAAATATACTTGAATACCCCAGTGTAGTATGTATGGCTAAAATGTTATATGATTACAACAATGCGTTAACTATCGTAATTCTCTAAAATATGGCAAAGGATTTTTTTGGTAAGATAGGGCACATAAAACGTTGGAGCAAAGAATTAATATGCAACCTGGACCGGACTGGATTGGGATAAATTCAAAAAAATATTCAAAAGTTATCAACTCCTTACCTACAATTGTGATATCATGAAAACCTTGACGCAAAGTTATACATTGCAATGAGATCTTTACCGAACATATAAGAAAATCGTTCCGAGATATCCCATTTTTTTTTTGCGAGACTACAATAAAATTATCACAAAGCAATTTCGCAAAATAACTTTTTGTGTCAGGAAGTTGATCGTTAAAAAAATTAAAGATGATTTCCACCCACTAAATGGTTTGGCCGTGTGCTGGTGTGTTTAAACAATTTAATTTACTACAACTCTTTAATGGGAAGTTCCATTGTTCTACAATTAATAATTTGTCTAGGCACAATATTATCTGAATATCATTTATTATGATTTTATTATTTTGATAGTGTTTACATTTATATTCAGTCAGATTTCGGAACAATAGGCGCCTGCGATCTTAAATGATTTTTAAACATATTTTATATTCAAGTGTGAAAAAAACTTATAGGAACGGTTAGATTAATCTTTTAAGATTCCAAAGTATATTGAATGGTAATCGAAATTAAATTAAGCTTGTTTGGAGCAATCAATCATATTTACGTTTACGTAAATCCATTTATAATCGAATTTTAATAGAAAAAATATCATACATTTTATCTTCTTTTATCCATCTGGTCGTTTAAATAATGTCTAATAAATATATGATTAAATAAAAGGAAACAAAACTTTACTTCCGTCTTTTTTAAATAATCGTAATACATACAAGTATATGATTATTTTTTTATTACAAAACAAATAATTACTCAAGAAAGAGATTTGTTTATGTTTAATCATGTTCGTTCCCAATGTGGATAAAATTGCCTTTTAATGAAGATATCGTCGGTTTAGATGTTTTTATACGAAAACTGTTACCTAGTAGCTTTTTATTTGATCTCTTATGGAATTGCTAAGACAAAAACGTTCCTTCTTTTAAACGATTTAAAAAATATTGTTTAACCATTATACAAAACTGCGACCACGTGATCCCCTTTATGGTTTTTTTGACATATCACATGCTTTTTGTATGTTTCAATTGCCTTACGTTAAACAATTTAAGAGTTCCGTTACCAAAACAGAGTTAAGACGCTTAACTTAAATCATTCAATATTTGTAGTAAATTTAATTTATTGAAAATTAAAAACATGTAATTTATAAAATGCGTAACAAACGCACGCCTTTTTTCAGTCTTCTACTTGTAGATTATTATATCTTTAAAATTAATGGAGCTATAAGTCCTAGGGCGTATTAACGTCAAAGTTCTTCGAGTCACAATCATCGCTGATGTTTTGGTTATTTGTATTTCTTTGCCATCGCTGCCGACGTAAAAGCGTGATCGTTACAGAAGTGAGGACTTCTCAGTAAGACCAGTCCACGTGGAAATCATATGCAAACTATATTATATATTCCTTTCCATATACTCCAAAAAATACGCTAGGAAATAAATTAAAGTGCCATTTTCATATGTAGCACGCTTGTGAAAGATCGAGCTTTTTCGTGAAACAATTGCGTGTTGTAATGTTCAGAGGGTAAATGTTTATATCAGTTTATATTGTCTCTCTCAAGGATCAACTGTCCCTAGTTTTGTCTACTGTAAAATGCATAAAATCTTATGTTTATACATTATAAAGGATATCTAGTCACAATTGGCAACATCGCGGTGTCATCGGCGTATTGATAAATGACTAATTTATTATTAGATTGTATTTTTTTAAGACAGCATCAAATTATCGATAGTAAAAAAACAATCCGTTAACGAAGATGTGTCTAGTGTCTACAGTCCCATAGAATCTTTTCTACGATATGGCCAAAAATGTTCCGTTGATTTTCTCGGTGATAAAATACAGCAGTTACAATAAATAATAAATTATTAGCATTTAAATTCTAGATTCTAGGCCGCTCGATGGTCGAATTGAATTCGTCGTGGAGATTTCGATATTATTTATGTGTTCTTGCTTTTTAGTCCCACAATTTTTTTAATATCTGTTATTAAAGATAATATACATGCAGTTCGGAAAAATTGAAACTTTTTTGGCCGTGTGTGCTTGAATAATTGGATTGGTCAAATATATTCTTCAGTTACTCATCAATTGTATTGTTCCAAAACCGACATTCCAAAATATTGTTGCGGATTTAGTGCTTTCTAAAATATGTTTTAAAGCTTTCTTTTTCGCAAAGTCTGAGCTTGGAGTTAGATTCTTTGAAATCTACACAAACGATCAATTATAACAAACTGTTGAAGTTTATTATAATTTACATTGTCGTTTACCTATATTATTTATTGTACCTTATTGCTGCAACCCTTATGAATATAGTTACGCTACGTCTTACCTGGGTGAAGTCAACGCGATCGGAACACAGTTAAAAGCGAATCAAAATATCAAGTAAACTGATTGCGGCTTGTGTTTTGTCACGTGGACACTATAGTGGCGGAGACCGTTTGATATTTTCGGGCCGCACCGAAGTGCTTTGCATTCGCTTTGATTTCGTCCACATAAGATAATTTTAAGCAGCTGCAAATTAGCAACAGTACAAAAAAAAATCTGAAGATTTAGATTTTTAAATAGTCGATTTTCTTCAAAAAAGTTCAAATGAAAATATTTGTATCCAATATTTTAACAATATTTAATTAGTTTAAATTAATATGGCAATTTAAAAAAATCAACTGTATATCGTACACGGTGCACATTTTATTTCAAATTTTAAAGTTATGACCGCCTGCGTGGTTGGGTGGTCCACGTCGTTGGCTTCGGTTACGGAGGTTACGGGTTCGAATCCCAGCACTGAAAGTTTTATAAAATGATATTTATGAATTTCTGTTCGAAGACAAGGTTGTATGAGATGTCTTGAATTCCCCCCACTAACACCCATCGTATCCTAGAGCGATTAACTAACTACTAGTTATGTTCTAGCCCTATCCATATATTCTCACTATCTTTGGAAAAATAGGGAGGTTGAGCAACTGAGTAGCAACCAGTTATCGCAGAAACACATATTTTAAGATAAACTCCATTAGGAGTCCATATGCTCCACACTGGGAGCGGAAATAGTAAAACAAACATAAAACAGATTATTATTTCGTTCTGTAGTTTGACAACCTCTGATATTATGGAATCAATGACGCTGCCTACTGTAACGCATTTTTTTATTTTTGGGCGTCAATTATATCACGTTATAATATCTTCATGAGAAGTAAATTACTAGCTTCAAATTAATAATAATATATTGGGTGTGTCTCGTATTAAATGACCCATAAACCCGGTTCTTCAAATCATTTTCAGGTTTCTTGATGAATCTTCGATGTTTAGCCGTATTGTTTTTACAGCTCATTTTATATCAACATTATGCAAAACTTGCGTATCTACTATAATAATAAATCATAATAAAAGAAATAATAGCCTTTGAAAATGCTATATCGTTTGACTCTTCTTTCACATTGCATTAGCATATTACTTGTAAAGCTTTGTGTGCTAGCAAACTTCTTAAGTTTAAAGAAGGCAACGTACGCCAGTTAAAAACTCAACTGTGTCTTGCATTCTTAACGTTTTCTTGGTTTCAATGTGTATCTAATATTTGTAGCTTATATGAAAATACTTATAATTGGAACGAGTGCATAAGAAATTTCTGTGAAAAAGTATTATCAACAGAGTTACTTTTAGGAGTTTGTTTCACTCTTTTGGTTTTCGAGTTAAAAACATTTTTCTCAAGACTATAAAATTATATGCTGCCATTTTGTTATTATCTTTTAACTATTATTATTATTTATTTAACAATCACTATAATCGATTGCAAACTTGGACATTATCATCTTTGAAATTCGACAGCAAAAAGAAAAAGAATGTGTCTGACAGTTATTTCAAAACACACTCAAACATTCACAAATACTATTTTCTTCTGTCAAATTATTTGAAATAAGAACGTTTAGCGGGTTGCTATTTGAAAGTGACCATTTCCACTATTCCTTTCTCCATCACTCATGATGGGAATACAGAATATTTAAATATTTATATAGCTTATCTTATTGCATGGCAATACTTTCATAGCGGGTTCTCAGCTACCGTAGAATTTAAATGAAACACCGTTGGCGGAAGATGATAAAATATTTTTTTTACACTGGCAACTATGTAGGTACATTATTGACGGTGTTTTATTCCATAAAGAGTTTGATGCGGTGAATTGGTAGCGATGAAATACTAATTGGGCGGATCGAATGCGGCAGAATCTTGAAGCACCACACAATGGAAGATATTTGTACTATTTTTCTATTTGAACACCTGTTTTTAACCAGTGGCGGGTAAAATAATGTATTTTTTCATAAACTCATTCAAAAAATGACAGATAATATTTTTTCTTCCTATAGCTTTAAAACAATCATTTAAGCTTACGTAAATCAATCTAAGACATGTCCATAGTACGTAATCTCAAGACGTAATTGTGAATAACATTTTTTACAACATTACGTGAATTTCTATTAATTTTGAAACAATTTCAGCGTTGGATGATATATCATGTTGAACGTTACATGTACTTACTCACATTATCATCATTTTAACACTAACGTGAGTTTTTGTTAAAGAAAAATAATTTTACTATGTCAGTTAGAGTAGTTAGACTATTAAGTCATTCGAGTTTGATCTACATCTATACCAGCGATACTCAACCTGCGGCCCATTATTTTTTTGTTGTTAGGCTCCAAATAACGATAGTAACCAGATGCCTTTTCAAACATCCTGGTATTGTTTGCAAAAAATGTACGTAAACGCATGAGTATTTTGGATAAATTTGTATTTTTGTGCACATGCTTAAAGTCATATTACTATATTATGTATAGTTTGTGGTATATTTACATATTACTATTAATATGCTACGGCCCACGTAATGTAGCAAAAACTGACATGAGGCCCAGGTGAAAAAAAGGTTCAGTATCGCTGATCTACACCGTCAATTTTATGAGTGTGAATAGTTTTACGAATATGAACAACTTTTAAAATACAGGTTGACGAACCTTAAATGAATTTCAATTAAACTTAACTATTATTGATATATTTGACATAAAAAATATTTTGTTCAACAAATTATTCAATATGCGTTATGATATGAATAGCCAACAACGAGTTTTTTTATTACTCCACTCTACATTTCTCAAAACTACATGAACAAAGAGTTGGCAGTTTAATTTAATTATTAAAGTATAAAAGTATTAAAGACAATTTAGTTACATTAAATGAAAACGATCTGTTCATATTATAATCAAGCCATGTTTAGTAAAGAATATTTTGGAACAGAAAGTAGAACTAATTTAAGATATTCAATTTAATATATTTTTTTAATTTTTCAACGTATATAAATAAATTTATTAAAGTCAAGATCAAGACTCTAAATTACAAATTCCTAACATTAATATAATTGTCATAGCGAATATTACTTACTGCAAATATTATTTTTGTGAATATTAGTCTATTTTAAGATATGAATAAGAACGCCACTGTAAGCAGTATTGTTGAGAAAAAGTATTCAAGATCATTTCGCTGTATAATATTATTTTCATGGGAAATAAAAAAGTCGTATTGTTTACTTTCCTGCGACATTTCTTACCAAACGTCAATTGAGCTCAATTCCCATCGCTGGTGAAAGATTGTCGTCAATAATAATCTACTATACTAAATACAATTTCAGTTTCCCATGAAACACTCCATCATCATTACCAACAACCGTTTATTCGTCAAAATTCTGAAGAAAACTGAATATCGTATTTGACATTGTCAATAACTTTTGTACATTATTCATTATCCTGTATTAATACGTCATCTTTTCACAATTTGGTTTACATATAATTTTGACAACAAATAGCAGTTTTAGCATCTAAAGAACTGCTTAAAAAATATTTTAATTGTGTCTTTTATTTGGCATCTCCTTTTCACTGTATAATTTTGTATTCTACACTAATTTCTTTGTTAAGGAAGATTCAAGGAATTTAGTCTAAACATACATCATTTTTTAATAAGAACCATTCACAACATTTATCAAGATTGATATATTATTTAGGTGGACATACAACTCATCTAAATCGACAAGACACAAGGCCGGAAAAACAAATCAACCGTGGTCAAGGAAAATGAATCAACTCACACAAATTTTACACGAAGGACGAAAAACGTTATTTAACGATTTTAGGCCACTGTCAAAATATTAAATAAACACAGACTGAAGTGCATAAAAACTAAAACAAATGTGTTTTGTTAACTCAATGTAATATAAATTGAATAAGTTAATTAAGATAACCTTTTCTGAAGGCTTTTTTTCCTGATCGCAATTTTCACAGACTTTTTTTTCAAATATAAAAGCTTAATTTAGATACTAATTCGACATTTGCAGCAAACATCCTTTTGATACAATGTATAATATATTAAGTTATATAAGTTGTGATTATTGAAAAGGGTTCCTTCCCTGACTACGTGACAACAGTTTAAATTGTATGACCCGCTGTGGTCTAGTTGGTTAGAGCTTGCTCTACCGATCAGGCGGGTCTGGGTTCGATTCCCGGTAAGGTCAATGTCAAATTGGATTTTTTCAATTTTTCATTCGAGATCTAAGACTTGGGTGTTTGTGACGTCAATTCAACTTGAGTTAATCTCATGTGACTTGCAAAAATTCTCATCGAGTATATCTCGTATGATCTTTCAACTTAATGCTTTGAAATATTTGACGCATTGGCGTAAGCTGTAATGTTAAATATTAAAATATATATATTTAAAAAAAAAAAAATTGGTGCAGAACTGAAGGAGTTTGAAAAATATTTTTGAATAAGGATAGAATACGGACTCGATAGAGATGACAGAAAATTAATTTGACGTTTATTTGTGTGGTCTTATAAACAGAAATGCAATGCTTAGGTAAAATACATTAAGGTACATTATCCTAAACGTTGATCGAAGTGAACTTTTGTCACATTGTTATACCCAGTAATATACAAAATTCTCTTACAGATATCACTTTTTTTTTTTAAATAGGCCATAATATTTTCGCAAGATCTGATTTGGTTGTTAAATTGTACGTATAGCATGTAAACAAGATCTAAACGAAAGCCTTGACGCCAATTTTACAGCGGAGAAGAAGACTAAACAGGTCGAGGATTCCCCTCGGCAATAATTTACATAAAAGTCATTGTTTTCCGTTAGTTGATCGCGCATACTTGTATCTTGTAACACCGCTCACAAGCACACAACTTCAGTAAATAAACGATTGCAAGCTAAAAAAAAGTATTCTTCTTGTCAAAGACTCTCAAATAATTGCTTAACTTTGTAAGCAGATTTTTATCTAATAATATTGTTTTAAGAATAAAAACACAATTTATAGATGAGGAAAAACGGAGAACAACGGGCGACAAGCACTCAATTTTTTAAAACCAAAATGTTTGAGTTCCGGTTTTGTAATATTTTGTCGCCTGCTGTGGCTCAGTTGATTAGAGCTTGCTCGACCGATCACGCAGGTCTGGTTTCGATTCCCGGTAAGATTACAGTGCATTTGAGAATTATTCAATTCAAAGTTGTGATTGAAGACTGGGTGTTTGTGATGTCAATTCACATTATTTCCTCTCCTCCCATAACTGGGGTCTATAAATAACTGGGTGTAGCAATACCGATTAGTCAACCACTAGTCCTTCTTTCCCTACTACTCACTCTGAAAAAAAGTGAGGTTAAGCGACTGAGTAACAAACATTTCTCGTAGAAATAGCTTCTGTTGAGATACCTCCATCAGGAGGCCATATGCTCCACATTGGGAGCGGACAAAGATAAAAAATCTAGAGTATTTAATGTTGTACCCAGGAGTGGACTGTAGGGGGCTCACAGGGACTCGCGCAAGCCTTTTGTTTAAATTTGATTTATCCGGCGAGCCCCTTGTTAAATTAAGTAAAACAATATTCTCAGATCTAAGCGTCTAACCGACCGAAAAGAATATAGCCTATTTATGTGTCAATCTTGCAACCATAAATAAAATAGTCATTTAACTCTTTGTATGTATAATATATATATATATATATATTATGTAAGAGTGATAATAAACCCCACCACTTTCCGTAGCACTGCTAATAGCTTTGAGATTAAGCGGGCCCTTTGTTAATCTATTGGCAGCCCACAGCTGGGTGTACCCACCACTACTGCTCATGGCTTCCCATCTTTATTACAGGGTGTAGTATATAACGTAATAACGATTTTGCATGCCTTTTCCCAAAGAAAAACTCCTTGTTTGTATGTATTACTATAATGCTTAGAAATAAAAAAAGACCTAATAGTTCTGATCCACTCGCATCCCAAAAAAGCCCATTCACTCTTTGAACGTCGTGTAGTTTATCCTAGATGTAACTAGAATTTATGATTCACCACTTTTTAAATATCCATATCTATTTAAATATTAAAAATGGGTTAAAGTAACAGACAGCAACAAAGTAACAACAGTAGAATAAAATGCATAAACACAATGATAAAAAATACTTAACCGCCCAACATTATTTCTCCTTATTTAAATGACTTCACCTTTCAAATGCCACATAAAAATAAAACAATAAATCGAATCTCAGCTTCAATCAATTTAAAAGTCATCGAGAATTTAATTTGTTTACTCTGGCATTCCTAATCAAACGACTTGATCTAATTTTGATTAACTAATCAAACAACCACTGTAGTTTATTTTTATTTCAAATCACGGTTTCACAGTTGAACTACCAAACAAATTTAATTATGAAATACTTGTATAAGATAACCGTTAACTAATAACGTAGAATCACAACAGCTGTCTCAGAGTTGATTACAATTTATTCATCGGTTCAAAGAATTGTTTTCTAAGTCAATGTCAAACGTCAGTAACTATTGTGATTCAAATATTAATAGAAATTAGATGTTTGAGAGGTTTTGAATTCGAACCACTGACCGAGAAGACACGGGTCGCCGGTCAAGCAGCTGTACAATATGATAGTTAATAACAGCTGTCGATTCACTATATAAAAAAATAGTGACTAAAAGCCTGACAATGCATATTAAAAAATATATTTACGTTCTCTAGTTACCGTCATCAAAAAATCAAAAACGTTTCCCATATTCCGATTTCTCCATACAAGTAATTTCCATTATTGTGAAGTTTGTTAGCACTCTTTCATTTAAGAAGTTTCAAATTTTACATTGCCATCTATCTTTTTTTTTCTTTTTTCCATAACGAGCCCTGAACGACTTCTGATTTTTGTGTGGCTAGAACACACAAAAATCAGTGTGCCTAGTCATATTAGCATCCTTTCCACCGAACAAATTGTATAGCTTGTACATGACAACCATCTTGGATACCGGAACTTCACTAATCAAGAAGACGTGAGAAAACTTGATGTCATATGCAGAAGTATCTCTATCACCTTCAACGACGTGAGAGAGAGCTTCATAGTCCATTTCATTATCTATGATATCTACACAATTTCAAAACACCTAATACTGCCATTTACTTCAAACAAACTTAATAATGTCATTCATCTTGTGATCGTCAATCCTTGTACTGGCTTTGTGCATTCGTATTAGATTTTCTTATCCGTTAGTTCTTATCTTAACCATAATTTCTTTCTGCTGTTTTTTTAAGTTATTCACCTTCAGGCATATCGGATTTTTTCTTTCATACTTTGTTGTACCGCTCTGTATAAAACAAATTCAGGAAACAGCCATAAACAAATTATTAAACTATTTTTTATCTTAGTTACAGTTAAATCTTCAAAAAGTTTCTTAAATAGTCGTTGTATTATAAAATAAATAATTTACTTTTGTAATACTTAATGTCACCATGATACAGATATTGCTACGTTCACTTGACAGATGAATGACACAAAGATCGCCGCAAATACGTATGTTTTTTAAACGATAACATTACATCTAGTTATACAATTTAAGCAGTGCGGGAATCGAACCAGAAACCGCTGACCGAGAAGTCACGGGTCGTCAGTAAAGCAGTTGCCGAATACGAAATGGAGTTGGCAAATTTTCTTTTTGTTCCTCTTCAGTGGCCCACGGAGAAAGGCCGCGACCGTGAACACGTTGACCCTCTATTCATTCGCAGCTCACCCTACCTCATGATATTACTTCAGATGATCACTAAACACTAAGCCATGTGCTATTGTTTGCATTTGCATTGTTTTTTAATCAATTTATAGCTTTATTATTATTATGGTTCGCCTCTTCACACATGCAACAATGTTCCAATTGTAGACAAAGCGATATGTGTGCTGATTTGTTGGCTAAATTTGTGTTTTTTAAACATTACGTATTACTATTTTTAAGTTAACTAATGCTCTTTTATATAATGAAAGTTCTAACTACTTTGTTTCACGAGAAAGTGAGTATTTATTTCTTTAAACATGATTACATTACGATGTCATCCTTATTGCCCCATTAATTTAAAACTTTTATGTTACACTAAAAACTCCATTATAATAAACAGATACATTTATAAATAATTTTAACTTATTAACTAAACAATGGTTTTTACTAACAATATAAATTTGTAAGATTTGTAATTCAAAATATAATTTTATGTCAAATAGTCGTAGCAGGGGGTAAAATGTATCATTCTCAAACCTTGTTTATGGTTTAAAAAATACAACTAAGACCACTTGAAAAAGATCTTTTTAAATGTTTCCTATCACATACATAGACTTTTATTAATTAAAATACTTACAATTAACTTATGTTTGTAAAATGAGTAAATTTATACGGAAACAGTAATATCATATTTATGTTTCAGTGTGTATTTTAAATAATCTGATATTTAAACGGCCGCATGTCATTTATTATACAGCGTTTATAGCTACTTATCATACGCATTTAAGTAGTTTCTGCAGGTTGAACAAATTCTTGATTTTTTTTACTGGTTCATTCATTTTAAATAGGGCATTTACCCGTTACCCGTAATACAATTTCAAATCGTCTTATCTACGCCTGACACACATTGTTATCGTTGAAATAATTCTGCATTTAATTTTACGGTTGTGATTTTGTAAGTCATTCAATTTTGAGGAAACTTTTGCAGATAATTAATTATTAAAATAAAATATTAGCATCATACACATAATTAAAAAGTAGATCGTGCTATCTATATCATGTTGGCTATTCTAAAAGAATTTTGCTGTAAGTAAAAAACTGAGTTAAAAGTAAAATTTTATAATTAGATGTAGGAGCCTCTCAAAATCTACTTGAGAATTAGATCTCTATGTGTAATAAATTCTTCATATATATATTTCTTTATTATCTAATCGTAATGGCAAAACGCGTTCTACTGAAAGCACAAATTGAATAACATTCATTAAATCTTTATTTAAAAAATCATTAATTGTTTTTATTTGTTATCTGAAATTACTCACGCTTACGTGGAATATGTCAACATCCGTGTTTAACACTGTTAAAGCTCACCCCAAATAACGAATGTTTGTTCTAAAAGAAAATAAAATGCAAAATTGAAGACCATTTTAAGGAAAAAAAGAAATAATCTTCACTATTTTTTTAAAACCGAATTCAGAGTCAAATTTTAAATTGGAGTTGTGTTTTATTTTACAGTCGAAGTCGGAGTTAGTTATTTTCTTAACGACTCCGCAGCCTAGTTTTTAATGTTCCTAGTAACATAAATGTTCTCTACGCCCTATATTATGCTCGGATATGGAGAGAGAAGAAACGAATGGGACTATTACACACATCCATGCTTTTGAAAACAAATAGGCTTAAAATATATTATGTTTATGGATTTATACCGTCAATGGCTTAACCGCCCAGATTGAATGTGTTTGATGCACTTATCACACGGCTACGGCACCAGTGATTGATAAATAGTGGAGTGGTATGGCGCCGTTTACTCACATTCCTAATGCAATAATATGCCCCACTTTTCTAATGTATATCAGGCTGATTTGCAGTCCTCAATAAAGTCACTTATTAGAATCAAAAATAACAACGTTTTTACGATACATCCTCTCCGAAGAAAATTCTATTTTATTCTGAATGAGCGAAAGAAAAATTCTGTTACGACCGAGCGCTTAGATATCGACTTTTACCTTGCCAAGCTAAAATAAATAGATTTAAATACAGAGGGCCTTGTGAGAAATACGTTAATTTCGTTTTAGAATAATTCTTCACAGCCGTTTTTTTACTATTTTTTACAAAGTGCTGTATATTGTTTTTTGAAAGTTCAGTTGTGACTTATGACTGACTACAAATAACTCAACGTTGGACTTGTTGATCGCCATTTTTCATTAATTGAAAAACTTTTATTGTACAACATTGTATTATAATAATTACATTTTTCTAACATATGCTTTTAAATAATAATCATTTTCTTTCTTATTACAGATACAGTCAACTTCATCCCAAGACTATGATGGTGAGAACTAATTACTATTAATATATAAATTATTCACAAACTACATACCCATCATCTTTAATATGCACCAGAATTTGTATAAATTAAATTTGTATGGTTGATAATAGTACTTTTAAATCGATTATGCAGTTGCTTTTTACAATATTAAACACTTTATAAAAAGCATGCTAAGTAACTGTTATTTATTCAATTTGAAAATATACCAAGTTTTTTCGTATAATTTTACACGGTCCGATGTAAATGAAACTATTTTTTATTTATTTATTATATATTCACGATTTATATTTTTACACGGTGAAATTTACATGTACAAAAAAAGATATGAGTCAATTATGTATGTCTAATAACATCTTAATATTTACGCAATTTCTTAGACATACATTATTTAAGTATGGTTTTTGGCACTTACAGTATGCGTTCAGTGGCGGATTAAGCATACGAGAGGCCCTATGCGCAATACAATTTGGAGGCCCTATTTTTCTAATAAGATAAGAACGTTAAAGTATTTCATGTGAAATAGTAAATATATATTAAAATCAGAACAAAGAGAATATTGGTTTTATAATTTAAGCCATTTTTGAGGCCCCTAAGATTCGGAGGCCCCAAGCGCGCGCCTCATGCGCTTATATTATAATCCGCCACTGTATGTGTTCATAAAGTTATAATTTGTGCTTTAAGTGCTTACACTTTTTCTGTCATTGTTATATCAACATAATCTACAGAATACTACAATAAACGTCTTACAATAAAATTTGAATTGTCGAGTATTACGGTCAATTCGCTTTAAGCTCCAAGTTTATTTATGTTACAAAACTGTATCTTATTCCAGTAACGGACATTCAGTGCACATTCGGCGGAGTGGGCGGTCGTGACTCGATTGCCGCACTTCTGCGGAAACCGGAAGGCTTCCGGGGAGCCCCACTTTTTGCAGACGACCGCTCCGTTGACCCCAATACCGACGCGGCCTGCCAGATCAGGCCAGAGGGAAGCGACCAGCAAGGACTACTTTACAAATTGAAGATCACTGACTTTACGCGGTGCGGGGTTTTGAAAAGAAATGTACGTAACTTATCAAGTTATAAAACCATACCCCGAAATTTTGTCCAAATATTAAAATATTACAATCAAAGAATCTTCAAAAACATACTAGCTGTAAGCCCGTTGACCTCAACGGGGGGATTTTTGTTGCATTTTTAAGAAGTCAGAAAATTACAAACCTATTTATTGAATAAGCCAGAAATTCTAAAAATAAAATAAATATATCTCGGGGCATATATCGACAGCATGCCCTGTAGTATTTAAATTGTAAATTATTTAATTTTTGGAATAATGTTGAGTTTGCTAACAATTATTTTTCCTATTAGCAGAAATATACCTCGTAAATTACCTAATTTTTGGAATAATGTTTAAGTTTGCTGACAATTTTTTTCGTAGTGACAGAAATTTCGTAAAATATTAAATCTTTGGAATAATATTCAAGTTTGCTAACAATCATTTTTCATAGTAGCATAAATCGACCTCGGCACATATATCGACAGCCCTGCAGTTTTAAATTGTAAATTACTTAATTTTTGAAATAATGTTTAAGTTTGCTAATAATCATTTTTCACATGCAAAATGGTATAAATTAATTGCACATTTTATCAAAACAAAATTATCAATTTTCCATGTTACAATCAAATGCATATTTATCAAATTAATCAGAATAAATTAACTTCACTAATTCGCCAAACGGAGCTTGTTTTTAGGAATGTCTTTAAGGGAACCAAACATAAAAATGGTGAAACTTTTCCATTTGACTTTTAAGTGCAATTACGTTTTCAATTATTTTTTGTGGGAACTGTCATCAACTTTTAATTTTATGTGAAAGTTTTTTCAATAAATAAGCATAAAAAAGTAATACAAAATAACTTAGATTATTCCACGTATTGTGCTACAAACTGTGACACGTGTTTCGCCTATTTCAGAGGCATCCTCAGACAGACTTACTTTCAGTAAGTAAAAATAAGTCTGTCTGAGGATGCCTCTGAAAGAGGCGAAACACGTGTCACAGTTTGTAGCACAATACGTGGAATAATCTAAGTTATTTTTTATTTTATATTCAAATGAACTTCCACAAAGTTACCGACGAATCCATCGAAAGCATAAACAATGTATTTTAGAGAAAAATGATTTAAATTATGCAATAAAAAGGGTGGGTTCAGTTCACTTTTTCCCATCATCCTAACTTGGCTCACTTTGCCGTATTTTAATCTCGTTGTCCCCAATCTATCAAACTATTTCGCTTACTTTATTTATATTACTATTTGAGCATAAATTTACCTTGTCCAAAGCATAGACTCGTTTACTCGTTATTTAAAACAAAAGATACAAAATTATTAAATTATCGGGATAAATTCTAAATACCCTCTGTTAAAACGTAAAATATTTAATAGCCGTCAGCATACATATGACACACATGGAATATTTACATTTAACTGTCGAAACTATATTATGTAAAATATACCACATTCATTATTTGACAGGTGTTCCATTTTTGAATCTTGAATACAAACAATCGAAGTCAGTAGGAATCGCAAATATCGTTCCATTTTCAAAAAAATATTTTATATACACTATTTTTATCGCCTTGATATTTATGACGTTAGCTCAGTTGATAGAGAGCTCGACTGGTAATCCAGAGTTCTGTGTTCGATCCACGGTCGCGGCGTTTTTTTGTATGAAATTTTTTCAGCGATTTGATTTGTTTCGTCAAATAATAAACAGTGTATTGGGAAAATATGTCTTTAGTATGAATTTAAAAAAAAAAATTAATGGCGACAGCGGGGCAGGATGGGGGGGAAGAGGACCGTCTTTCTTGACGTCATCGAAAAGGCGAAATCGCGACCATATACAAACGAAAAAAGTATGTATTTAGTATGAATAAAAAAATGGCGACAGCGGGGCTGGGGCGGAGGAGGGGGAGGAGAAATCGCGGACAATCATACAGACGGACGGACATTATCGACTATTAATATATAAGATTGTCTTTATTTAAATCTGATGATATAAATTTTAAAAGAAACCTGTTGGATGTGCTAGAAAGAAAATCTCAAACACATAATTTACGTTTATTCCCACTAAATAAACACCAGATTAACTGTCACTTCAGGAAATACTTAAAATCAACTTACTAAATTTGTTAATTAATTATCATAATATAAATGAAGATGTTAGAAAGGATGAGTATATGTATTATGTACCTTTATTATGCAACTATATATATAGATAAGTAAATTCACGTTTACACAAAGTTCTGATAAGGGCGTCAAGACGAAATAGCTATCAACAATAAAAAAAAATGTAAAGCTAAAGTTTTTTTTATCGTTTTACAATGGAGTCCAAGTAAATGTCAATTCAATTAATAAATAACAAAAGCTAGTTTTTTAATGCAATAATTCGTATTTTCAATAATTAGAAATATTTTGTTCATAAAAACATTTCATGACTGTAATCCTAAATGACCTGAGATTGAATACGTTAACTCGGAATTGTAATTCCTACATCGTAAGCCCAGAAGTCCGAGATTTGTTTACTAACTCAAAATAAATTTGTTGGTAATGCTTTCCGTCTCTTGCACCAAACGAAAAAAACCTAATTCTTAAAAATCTAATAATATTGTTTGTGTAAGTTTGTGGAGTTTTCGTGACATCCAAGATTTTTTATTTTTACTCGATTAGGAGGTATTTTACCAAACTCCCTAGCCCAGTACTGAGTCTAATTATTTTTCAATTTTAAAAATATATAAAAGAATCTGCACGTCCAGTTCTTATTTCACATTTAATTCGACAATCACTTACTGTCAAAACCGCTTTCGTTTGCATAGTAAGCTTTAGCAACTAATTAAAAAATATGTCAAATGTGGGACTTAAATAAAGTAGTAACAATTAATAAATTTTCTATTTCTAAAAGGAATATACACATGGTTTATTACTCGAATTGAAATATTCTTTTACTGATTTTTTAAAAATAGATTCACATATTTGTGTAGAAGACCATAGATTTCTATGATCGTTTTCATTCTTTCCCGTCCACGTTATTTGATCTTGAAAACTGGCCGCAGAAAGATCAATCACTTGACATTTAACTTTAACATTTTCATTTTCTCACTATCTCCTTATATCTTTACTATTTCCGAAGAGAGGTTGCTGTAACTCTCTTATATTGTAATGCTCCACGTTTAAGCAGCTATTTTTAACCTCTGAAAAAACAAACTGTCAGATATAACGAATTCAGTATAATAGAATCTTGTTTGCGGTATAAAGTTATGGTTTGATGAAACTATACAAGTTCAAATATATTTTTGTCTTCGTTTTCTATTTTATGCTCCTTGACAATACCTTACTCAAGGGAGCTGGCTTCACTACATCTACTTTTTGTACATAACTAATGTTTTATTTATTATTAAACTTTTTCTTTTCACACATAAATGTATTCGATATCAACTTTGATAAATATTTACAACCACCAGGACCGCACTCGACAACATCGACATCAACAGGGTGAATCATAAGACAATTAAAACAGTACTTCCCAAACTGTTCCATACACGGTCCCAAAGTTTTAAAAAATAACTTAGACATCTTTACATCTCTTTCGAATGTGGATTTTTTTTCAGATTTATAATTTTGTGTTTTTTTTATTGAACCGAACACATCGTATCCATCCATTCTAATTCATTAAATTTAATGTTTTATATTGCTTTTTTCAATAAAAATCAACTACATTTTTACAAAAAACAAACAATACTCACTAGGGGTCATCAATTTTTTCGAGAAACGGGCTAGATGATTTTTCATTGAAGTGCCTGACGAAATATTTTCCTGTTGGAATCCTATTAAAAATATATTTCGTATTTATGCACAAACATCAGAAAATATATTTGAAGAACGGGACCCGGCACGCGGACCGTAGTTTAGTGATATCTGCCAAATACATACAAAAATGAATAATAGCTTAAAACATGAGCACATATAAAAAAATCTAATGTTTACATTCTAAAGATTTGGATGTGTGTAATACTCATATCAAACTAGCAAAAACTGTATAAAATATTTTTTTCTGCGCGACTTTGTCGGTTCACTCCTTTGACGTGCAAATCCAAGCAAACTATAATACGCTCCTCATTGGAATTGTCTCATTGATATTAGCCTTTTGGCTACCGTAGAAAAAAATACATTTGTACGACGGCTATAATTTTCAATTATTAATTTAATTAGTTATTGACGAAACAATTCGTCTCTGGCGTGTCGAGCACGAATAAATTTACGAGATATCTCGTCTGTGGCAGCCATCCAGTTAATGTATCTTCCGTAGTAGGTTTCGTAAAAGATAAAAGTGTACATTGCCAATCTTCGTAATCCTTCAAATAACAATATAGTGAGCAATCCGTTAAGCGATTATTTATTGGACGCTGTATCATATTGTATAGAATTAAATAACAAACGAATAAGTACACATTCAATTTCAATGAATAATACTATTGATTTGAATTTCAAATAATGACATCGGCAATCTAAGATCATCCATACAAATAAGCAAGCGGCCAGCCTTTTAGATTTAAAATACTTTCCTCCAGCCACCTGTCGACCTGTCATACAGATAGTAATTAATCTTTTACAAATAATCTTGCCGCCGTTGTCTGTGCGTTTAAATAAGAATATGGAGAAAATAAAAAAAATACATTATTTATAGACTTACTATAAAGGTGTGAGAACGGTTATAAAATATTAAATAATGATTTCAATTGTGTTACAAAAATAATAAGCATTACATTGAACAGACTTTCGAAGAATGAAGTGTAATTCTTAGTAAAATAGTCTACTCCGTTATTGATTAAAAATTGAAGTACTCACCCAGTTAGGGCATGAGCGTAATTATTCTTCGTATTAATTAAAAACGATTTCAACTTTCCGACGACTAGTTCAAATCATAATTAATAAATTAAATTGTATTTTTTTGCAATTTTAGGGTTTCGTACACGTACGCGTTTGGTTCCCGCAGTTTCCAGGAGTTGTGATGCAGTCAGATCAAGAGCTCATAATCATGTGCAAGCCTCCCGAACCAACTATAATTGAAAATAAAGCTGCTGGGTTTGCTGGAAGCTTGTGAGTCCAGATATGTTTTATTTCAAATTCACGTTTATGGAATTATAACGTTTTTATCGGTACACATAATAATTCGTTTTTTATTATTTTTAGTCCACATGGTGCTCGAGTTTCAGGAGTTGTGGAGGAAACGCCAGGCCGCTTGGAATATGAAGTAGCTCTGTATA